>JAJIBD010037857.1:0-11145 GCA_021461705.1 Cryptotis parvus
AAAAGAAACCTGGTATCCTGCAGGGCTAGCCACAATGTGTAAAATAAGAGGGAGAGAGATGCAGAGACAGAGAGACAGAGAAAGAGAGGAAACTGAGGTACCTGCTATTAAGGCAGCATGGGGTGGGTGGGAGGGTGGGGTACATTGGTGGTGGAAATGGGGCACTGGTGGAGGGATGGGTGCTGGTATACTGTATTACAAAGACCCAATTATGAACACCTTTGTAATTGTATGTTTCACTGTGGTATAATAAAAAATTTAAAGAAAAAGAAACCTGGTATCTATTTATTCTAATCTGCTAAATCTTAATTAAACTGAGTAAAAATTTCTGGTTTGAAATATGAAATGAACCACATAGTTGACATTCAAAAGGGATTTTACAGACTGTTTTATAAACACAGGTAGTATATATCTTGAGCCCATTTAATACTACATAAGACTCTCTCAGAGAAAACAGAGTATGAACATCAATCTACTTTATGATTCATCTACAGTGCAATTCCTACAGTATATATACAATTATTCACCTTCAAAATAAAAATATGATTTAACTAAAACAACTATGGCATAAAATACATGCTGAAAAATTAGTTCTTACTTTAAAATTAAGATTATTATACTACTCTTTTGGTTTTTTTGTTATAATTTAAATCAGGCTGGTAAAATCTGAAAACAGAAATTCTCATATTCCTGCTTCTATAAGCACATTACATAAGTAATGAAAGCAGCAATGAACAAAAGATCTTGATGTCTTCATTGGAGGGTTAACTTGTCCCAGAACAATTGTCACTACACCTCATTGTAGAAAAGGACATACGATTATGGCAAAATCTTTTCTAATTCCATTATCTAACTTAAGAGTGAGATAACAAGTAAAAAGAAGCATTACTTCTTTAGTACTGTACTAAAGTCTATTTTAGTTGCTATTAAGCTAAAATTGTTAAAAAGTGGAAAAGAGGTGACATCCACAGCACCCTGTGGATGATCTAAGGTCAAACAGAAATTGAATGGCCAAAAAGGCATGAAAAAAATGCTCATCATCACTAATCATCAGAGAGATGCAGATCAAAACAACAATGAGATATCATCTCACACCACAGAGACTGACATATCCAGAAAAGCAAGAACAGTGCCGGCAGGGATGTGGGGAAAGGGGACTCTCATCCATCCATTGTTGGTGGGAATGTCGACTGGTGCAGCCTTTTTGGAAAACAATATGGACATTCCTCCAAAGACTAGACATCGAGCTCCCATTTGATCCAGCCATACCCTGGGAAGCAAAAAACACACAGCACAAACATCATCTGCACCTTTTATTTTCAGAGCAGCACTATTCACAATAGACAGAATCTGGAAACAACCAAAGTGCCCGAGAACTGATGACTGGATAAAGAAAGTTTTGTATATCAACACAATGGAATACTATGAGGCTGTTAGGGAAAATGAAGTTATGAAATTTGCCTATAAATGGATGGCCATGGAGAGGTTCATGCTGATTGAAATTAGCCAGAAGGAAATAGACAGATATAGAATGACTGCATTCTATTCACTATAGCTAGAATCTGGAAACAACCTAAATGCCCTAGAACAGAGGACTGGCTAAAGAAACTGTGGTTCATCTACACTATGGAATACTATGTGGCTGTCAGAAAAGATGAAATTATGAAATTTACCTGCAAATGGATGGACATGGAGACTATCATGCTGAGTGAAATTAGTCAGAAGGGAAAGGACAGATATAGAATGACTGCATTCATTAATAGGACATAAATAGATACCAGTGTTTTACTAAATGTGGGAAATGGTAATGGCAGATTAAAACTCACCATTGAATATACACAAAGAGACTTAAGTGATAAACTCTAAATATCTGCAGGGCTAGCCACAATGTGTAAAAATAAGAGGGAGAGATGCAGAGACAGAGAGAGAGACAGAGAGAGAAAGAGAGGAAACTGGGGTATCTGCTATTAAGGCAGCCTGGGGGTGGGCGGGAAGGGGTGAGGTACATTGGTGGTGGAAATGGGGCACTGGTGGAAGGATGGATGCTGGTATACCGTACTACCAAGAACCAATTATGAACACCTTTGTTATTGTATGACTGGATAAAGAAAGTTTTGTATATCAACACAATGGAATACTATGCAGCTGTTAGGGAAAATGAAGTTATGAAATTTGCCTATAAATGGATGGCCATGGAGAGGTTCATGCTGATTAAAATTAGCCAGAAGGAAATAGACAGATATAGAATGACTGCATTTATTTGCATGACATAGATATATAAACACCTATATTGGTATTATGATACCAATATCCAAGGTCAGGCGAAACATGGATCAGGAGGTCTTATCAAAGGTGAAAATTACACAATTGTGAGAGTCAGAGGTTAGGTAAGACAGAGAAGGGAAAACACTGCTAATGATTATTGAAACTGCTATTACCAAGCTAAAACTAAACATTAAATACAGGTAGTAAGATACACATGATGACTTCTAAATGTATGTATTGCAATCCACAATGTGTAAGAGAAGGAAGAAAGAGAGATAGAGAAAGAAAAAGAGATAATAAACCGGCTATAATGGCAGGCTAGGGGAAGGGGTAGGGAATCAGGGACATTGGTGGTGGGAAATGGGCACTGGTGGAGGGATGGGTGCTGGAACACTGTAAGATGTAACCCAAATATGAACATCTTTGTAATTGTATATCTCACAATGGTATAATAAATATATTAAATTATAAAAAATTAAGTTAAACAAAACAAATAAATAGTTGTGCTTCCATTTAATGAAATTCAGGCTTAGGATACCAATCGCTGTGACATACCTTGCTCCCCAAAATTTCTAAAGGAAAATCATCCATAACTACTCTAACAACAATCATTTCTCATTTAGAAATCTCTCATCTAAGAATCTAGTGTCCTTTAATTTTTTCTTCAGAAAGGTAGAATAAAATAAATGCATTTACAATGACCTTACTCTATTTCTTACTTTTTTCCGAAAAAAAATTTATGGCAATGCAGACATGAAAATTATTTCAATAGCTTAATGTTGACCAATTTTGAACAATTGTCAATTCACTTAAAACAAGAACAAAAAAACACATTAAACTGCTGAGAAGTTCAACCTCTGTATCCATTTATTCAAACAAAATTTGTTATGATTGCTTGCTTTGGAACACTGATGTTGCTAGGCACTGTAGAAATAAAGATTTGGAATGTGCTCTTAAGATCTGAAACATATCTCCGGGTAAGCACAGATTCGAGTAGAATGAAATAAAATAGCAGAACTTGACATTGTCATAAAAAGTAGTGTTAAAAAGAAATTAAAAAAAAAACCTGCTCATAAGTGAAGTAGTTCATGTCATATTTAGCCCAGACTAAATACTTGACTTGAATTCAAGTTAAACTCTCTCCCGAGTGTAATATTATATAAATCGATCTGGAATTTTCAGATCAGTGCTCTGAGGTAAATCTACTACATAAAGACATCCCACCTTCCCTTGAGGAAAGGTAGTTTTGCCTAAAATGTTTTATTTTGCTAATAACTTTGTTCCACTCTCCTTTCGACAATTTACATGAGAGGATGCTGTCCCATTCACACGTCCTTTAATAAAGTCAATTAAATCTCACGATTTATTTTGATACCTATTTAAATAGATATAATAATAAAATATCACTATTATTATTCGTATTTCCACTTAAGTGCCCATGAAGATCTGGAGAATAGGGCATACTTAATTTTTTTCCATTGATCACTAACTCAATCACAGAAATAAAGAAGCAATTTCATTACCAGTTAACCATGTCTTTTATCTCAAGGCATTTTTAATTGAGTTACCAATGGTTTCCAACAGTGCAAATGTTTATGCTTAAGCTGTACAAAGTTAACATGGCTGAGACACCACAAAGTATCGAGTTACATAAGTGTTCCACGTCCCAAGGGTCCCTTCTAATTCATCTCCTCACTCCTCACCCGTCTTACTTTATAACCCAAGTCTTGTTGCCAAATTATAGGTCCCCCCAATACCCACTTTGACTTAATATCATTTATTCCCTTGCTTTGTTACTTTATATATATCATGTGAGTGAAACCATCTGGTATTTGTCTTTATGCTGCTGACTCACATTGCTTAACATGATACCTTCTAGTTCTATTATATTGTGGCAAAAGACAATATTTCATCTTTTCCTTAAAAGAAAGCAGGTAGGGCCGGAGCCATAGTCCAGTGGGTAGGGCATTTGTCTTGCACTAGCTGACCCAGGTTCGATCCCAGCATCCTATTTGGTCCCCTGAGCACCGCCAGGAATAATTCCTGAGTACAGAGCCAGGAGTAGCCCCTGAGCATTGCTGGGTGTGACCCAAAAAAGCAAAGGAAAGCACGTATCTTTAAAAGTTATACAGGATTTGTGAGAGTAGGCAGTTACATAGGTATGAGGGGGGAGGAAAAGCCCACTACTCTCCCACCCATGATCCACCCCAAGCTATCACCTAATGTGGTTCAAGAAGATGGGGACAATTTGTTTCAGTGGGAAAAGACTAGAATCTGTGGCTTGGAATGGATATAAAAGAACAAACTAGACCAAGAGACTTTCGCCATTTCAGAGCATTGACACAGGAAGGTTCTACGTGGTAACATTTGCATTATTATAAGTTGACTGAGTCCTAAGCTCCAAACTGGATTCTATAAACCCAAAAACCCAGTAGCAGCGGCCCCATGCTTAGGTCAGTCTGCTCCTAAGACGTTTGTCACAATTTCTTCCTTTACAAAAATTTTTGTGATGTTTAATCCTGTCTCCCAGTTAAATTTCCTCCCCAAAGAATACATAAACTAAGAAATGGGGGATTACAAGAGCCAGTGACTGTCAGTACCAAGGTAGAGAGAGAAATTCAAATTAAATTACCACAGTGTAAACCCTTATGTAACCCTAAATGGCTTGTCTAAACTGATCGCTCATAAATTAAATAAGACAGGAACCATAATTACATCCCAGATATCATAAGGGGATATATATATATATATCATGATAAGGGGATATCATATATATATCCCCTTATCATGATATCTCTGCATTCTTACACTCATCTCTGCACTCTTAAACTAACCTTAAGTTAAATATTATCTCCATGATAGAGAAATCAATGTTCTGTCATGTCAGGAACATTGTCAATTCACATGGCTATGGTCAGAATCAATGTTCTGACCATAGCCATGTGAATTGGCTATGGTCACTAAACGATGAAGAGGTTAAAAAGTTAGCAAGAATGTACTACATCAAAATATATTATTCAGGCACAAAGATACCTTTGATTGGTTATTATCATTTGGTTTTGTAATCCAGGAAGTGCTAAGGGTATATTCCTAGCTCTATGCTCAAAAACATCTCCTGGCACTTCTAGGAATGCACCCATTTGATATGAGTTCAAGCTAATCAAATTACCCACAACACTAAATCTCTGGCCCTTTTTTTAAAAAAAAAAAAAAATAAGGAAAGTTCTTCAAGCCAACAAGGTGTTATTTTATCAGGCATCTAAAGTATGAGGAAGATGGATTTCCATTTATAAGGGTATTTTCATCTTTGAAACAGGAAGTGCAAGTCCAGGATGGCCAAACCTCAAATTCTTAACAATGGAGAAGGCAATGATATCAATATGTTTAACAATGGAGACTTGCAGACATGGGGGCAGAGCTGCTACTGGCTCTCCCTGTGACCAGCCGCTCACGAGGCGCCGGGAGGGATGGTGGGTTCGAGTCCTGGCCCACCACCCCAGCAGAGGCTTGCAACAAGCCAGACGACCCCCACTTCATGAGGGCCTCCATTTTCCACATCCGGACTTCTCTCTCCTGAGACCTCCACCCAGCACCAGCCCGGCTCCCCCGCCACTTGCAGCCCGCGCGGTTCATCAATAAATGCTGGACTTAGAGATGCCTACAAGAGTATATATACTCCCTGCACGGCAGAGCCTGGCAAGCTACCCGTGTTGTATTTGATATATATCAAATACATACAGGAAAAATCATTTTCCCTGAGCAAATCAGAGCCAAAATTAGAATACAGATCTGCCTGGTTCCAAAGCTCATGAATTCTTTAATTATACTTTAATGCCTTGTAAACACTCAATTCAGTATTTCTTAGGACTGCTAGTCTAAATTTGGGAACTCTGACTTATCAATCATTTAATTAATTTATTGATTCCAAGTGGATTTCACAGTCACTTATCCCTTCATTCTTCTTATTCCCTTTAAGCAATAAAGCAAAAGTGTAATTCTTCTGAGTCAGGGGATTTATAATTATAATGAGCCAGTATAAATGGCTGACCAACATGGCAAGACGTCAGGAAACTTTAACTCTCAAAGAAAATAGACACTGAAAAGCTTAAAAACTACATGTTTTAGTCCCTTAAATATTGATGTTTATACAAAACCCAGTAACTATTATAACAGTATCCTTTAGCATGTCAACATAAATCACATCTCCTTTGCATGCTTCATTGGTTCCATTCCTTATCAGTTTTTTCTTGCAAACAAAGTCCAGTAGATTGTTATGTTTCTGCAAACGGAGTTAATGAGTTATACAGGCAGGGCACCAATGGGTGAAAATAATAAGGCCTATTACAGAACCAGATGAATAAACCAAGTGACCAACACATAACCCATGACCACATTTACACTCATAGCCAATTAATATATGTACATCACAAAATCATACTCACTTGTGCTATAATTAACAATTGCTATGGAAACCTCAGAAGTGACCGAATATGGGTGGAATCTGAGTGACACTTTGACTATGAGAAACTAATCTTTTCTTAGAAATGGAGTGTGGACGGGAGGGGCATGAGGTAATCAAGTTAAATATACTTGATTTTTCTAAAATTACAAGTATGAAATGCAGCCAGAAAAGCAGATAATGAAAATGGCTAAAGACTGGAATAGCACATAGTAAAAAAAGGAGACACGGGTCAGGTAACTTCTTTGACCCTTAGCTTATAATCAACAGAAGACAGCCTCTCTTTGAAAACTCATGTGTTTCCTGGGTGGAGAGGCTGAAAACAGCAGTTCCCATCCACTTCTACTGACCAGCTAATAAAGGAAAGCCATAAGAACAAAGAACAGCAATTACAGCAAAGAGACTGAGAACACTGATTATCAGTGACCGAGCAGAGCACAGCCAAGAAAGCAGGCCACTGAGGGACACTGAACCAGTAAATGTATATAGACTGATCCAGCAGGAGCGAAGGTGCACAGAGCCAGGTGACTTTAAATCTCCACCCATGGAGAAGGCAGACGTCATAATGTAGAAAGGATTACTGGCAGTGGGTTTTGGCAGCAGGTAAGAAGGGCTAGGACGCCCAGGTGGGAGCAAGGTACTGAACACAGAAATGTCACCCACGTGCACAGGACCATGGCCAGAGACTAAGAAAAGCCAGGGAAGAATGACAAGAACTGTTGGGGTATAGTTGGGAGGTCCAGCCATAGGTACAGAACACAGGGAACTCACCCATACACCAGTGGACTGTGTGGGACAAGACAGGAAAGTAATTCACAGGACTGGGCAATGTAAGGGACAGGATTTATGACATCCTTCACATGTATAAGAGAAGCCTTGACATGTGGGTATGGACCTAGAATCATCTAGTTTTTCTGTACATTATACTAACTTTCAATCTTCCGAGTTTTGTATGCAATCTTTCATACAATTCTCAAGAACCCGCCAGAACAGGAAAATCCACTTTCACGTAAACGAGACCAACAAAATACACATCACGTCCACAAAACTAGTGAGAGAAAACATTATACTAACTTTATACTATTATACTAACTTTCTTTTTTTTTTTTTTTGGCTATTTGGGTCACACCTGGTGACACTCAGAAGTTACTCTTGGTTCTGCACTCCTGGCGGTGCTGGGGGACCATATGGGATGTTGGGGATAGAACCTGGGTCGGCTGGGCTGCGCACAAGGCAAAAGCACTGCCTGCTGTGCAATCACTCAGGCCTTCCTTCCTTCCCTCCCTCCCTTCCTCCTTTCCTTCCTCCCTTTCTCTCTCTCTCTTCTCTTTTTTCTCTTTCTCTCTCTTTTATTTCTTTCTCTTTCTTTCTCTTTCTTTCTTTTTTCTTTCTCCTTCCTTCCTTCCTTCCTTCCTTCTTTTTGGACTTATTTTTTTGGGACACACCCGACAATGCTCAGGGGTTACTCTTGGCTCTTCACTAGGAATTACTCCTGGCGGTGCTCGGGGGAACCATATGGGATGCCGGGAATAAACGCGGGTTTGGCCACGTACAAAGCAACCCCTACCCGATGTGCTATTGCTCTGGCCTCTATTTTACTAACTTTCAATAATTATACTAACTTTCAGTCTTCCAAGTTTTGTATGAAAATCTTTTATAAAATTCCCAAGAACCCACCAGCACAAGAAAATTCACTTTCACATTAAAAGACAAACACAAAACACAGCATGGCACAAAACCAGTGAGAAAACATCATGGACCAGGACTTCATACACAGGACAAGAGAGGACGAAACCCTTTCCAAAAAGCTGTTAACTTGTATCACTTGTATCACTTGTCTTCCCATTGATCATCCATTTGCTTGAGCTCCAGCACCATTAACATCTCCATAAGTCCTGTCACATGCTGGTGTAGCCAAGGGCATCTGCTAGCTCCAGGAACATAAAAGAGCCTTAAACCATTCCATCAGGTCATGGGAATGAGGTCTATAATTGTTACTGGTATTTGGCATATCAAATATGACACGGGTCGCTTGCCAGGATCTGCGGTGCCTGTGGGATACTCTAGTAGTCACCTCTAATCTTGAGCATTTATTGATTGCTAAATTTATTGGCTAAGTTTCTACTAAATTAAACCATCTCAACCACCAGTCCTCTGTGTTTAATCTTGAGGACTAGAGGGTATGAACCTGAACAAGCTACAACTTTTAGCAAACTACTTGTCCTATTTAGAAAGTACAAAACAGAAAATGGAAATAGCCATGCAAGTGGGGAAGGGAACAATAAAGTGGAAGCTGCCATCTCTCCAAAATTCAGAAACAGCTTAATAGAAAAGAAAGACTTGGGGACAGTGCAATAACACAGCGGGTAGGGCACTTACCTTGCACACAGTCTACGCAGGTTTGATCTCAGGCAGCCCAGATGGTCCCCTGAGCACCAACAGGAGTACTTCCAGAGTGCAGAGCCAGGAGGAACCCCTGAGCATTACCAGGTGTGACCCAAAAAGCAAAAAGAAGAAAGAAAAGAGAAGAAAAGAAGAGGAGAGGAGAGGAGAGAGAGAGGAGAGGGAGAGGAGAGGAGAGGAGAGGAGAGGAGAGGAGAGAGGAGAGGAGAGGAGAGGAGAGGAGAGGGGAGGACAGGAGAGGGAGGGAGGGGTGGACAGGGGGGGGAGGGAAGGGGAGAGGAGAGGGAGAGAAGAGGAGAGGAGGGAGGGGAGGGGAGGAGAGGGGGAGGGAGGGAGAGGAAAGGGGAGGGGAGGGAGGAGAGAGGAGAGTGAGGGGAGGGGAGGGGAAAGGAGACAAGAGGAAAGGAGAGGGGAGGGGAGGCGAGGAGAGGAGAGGAAAGGAAAGGAAAAGGAAAGGGGAAGGGGGAGGGGAGGGGAGGGAAGGGGTAGGGGAGGAGGGGAGGGGAGGGAGGGGGGGGGAGGGGAGGGGAGGGAGGGGAGGGAAGGGAAGGAAGGGAAGGGAAGGGAAGGGAAGGGAAGGGAAGGGAAGGGAAGGAAGGCTTAATTGGAAACTGAGGCCAACAGGATCTCTGGCAGAAGCTTTAGAACAAGGAACTGATGTTTTGGGTTCTTGTTTCGTTTTGTTCTTTTGAGTCACACCCTGCAGTGCTCAGGGGTTACTCCTGGTTCTACACTCAGGTCTTACTCCTGGTGATACCTGGGGGACCATATGGGATTTCAGATCAGACAAGGACAACCCCATGCAAGGCAAATGCCCTCTCCTCTGTGGTATCCTCAGGTCCCCGAAAGAGGTCTTATATTTCCTAAATTGCATTCTCACACAATTGTTCCAGATTCCAGATAAAAATCTCGAGGTCAAATATGTCTTTTCAAATTCAACCAGGAAATGTTTGAAATTTCCATAAGCAACTCAAAAACAAATGCTGTTATTTAAATTAGCATTTAAAATAAATGCCTCCTGTATTGGGAATAGCCTGCTTGTTCCAACTACATATAAACTGAAACCTGCACTACTGAGAATGGGAAAACAGCTAATCATTGCTCTCTGTGTGGGCTTCCCCCCGTGGCCAGCCCTTCTAAACTTAAACTTTCAAAAACAGCTACTATTTTCTTTCCTGAAGTACTTTATTTTAATGAATATACCTATCTTAGCTAAGAGAGAGATCAAGAAACACTTATTAAATAGACCTTGATCCCAATAGAGCTCTATGTTCTATCATTTTGGGGTTAACATTATCATTTTAAACAAGTACTACACAAGTGCTAGAGAGAAAGTACAGAGGGCAAAAGGCACTCGCCTTGCATGTGGAAAATCCAAGTTTAATCCCCCAGCACCCATATGCCACCCCCTGTCCCCAGCCCTGCCAGGGAGTGATCCCTGAGTGCAAAGTCCTGATCAGTTGGGTATGACAACAAAAACCAAAACAAAGCAAAAAAACCCCAAGAACTATCCAACTACACAGAATTTAGGCATGTAAAAGGCAACTGAGATTTAGTGATGGGAGGGAGTATATAGCTAATGATATTTTTGTGTCCCTGAGGGTAGGGTGAAGGGCAAGCAATGTTAACAGCTGGCCCTTGAGCAAGGCTTCAAAACAGTTACCACTGCAGTTTCATGAAACCCTGTAAGATCTCTCCCTCTGTTACAATCAGGCTAAGACAAACCTAGATGATCTTTGAGAGAATTATGGCTCCTGTACTTTGACAATATACTATATCAACCCATCAAAGTAGCCGTATATGATCAGGATCTTAGACCCAAATTATTTCCACTTATCTAGTAGAAGTGTGGGAAGGAATAGCAAAGGCAGGGTGTCTGAAATCACAAAAAAAGTGAAACAAAGACAGCACTGAATATCATGAAACCCGGCCCTCCATCCTACTCACTGCTCTAATAAGAGCACCTTCGCTAATTCTATTTTACTTACTTTAAATTTTTTCCTTGGAGCTAGAGTGGT
>JAJIBD010037872.1:0-30546 GCA_021461705.1 Cryptotis parvus
TGCGACTAGCCCTGCTGTCTTTGGAAATTTTAGGGGCCACCTAGGTTCATGGCCTCTTCATCCACCAAATAAAGTCACAACATTTTCTGATCTCTGTTTCTCTGCTCTGACCTTCACCTCTTTCTCTTATAAGGTGGTGGTTGCCTGGACCCTGTGGCATAGTTCAGAAGAGCCTAAAAACCCCTGACTTAATTCCACCTGCAGAGTCTACTCTGTAAATCTAAGACGAGAGTCCCAAGTCCTGGGTTGTAGAAGGGACACCTTTACCATTATGCCAGCTACCATCCACTTATTTTGTCAGTAGAGCAGTTGATGGGTCTCCAGGAAGACAACTGCGAGAGAGACCCTATGTCTTCAGTTCATGGCTCTACCCTTTGGAAGTACTCTGGGGCAGATCCACTTCAGTGTGTGAACTCTGCCTGGAGGCACTGGTGCCTGCAATGGGGAACCTCCTTGCACAGTGCTTCAGATTCCAGTGGCTCAAGGCTGACTAAGGTCCCAGAGAGGATGAAGAGCAATTGGTGACCCTGTCAGTGTCATCACTGAGGAATGACCTGAGTCCACAATGCCACTCCTTGAAGTTCCTTTTTGGAGTTAATTTCATTCTCTCCCTCTGTGATAGAAGTTCATTGCATTTGCTCTGATTTGGTCCTCAGGGCAAGTACACAATAGTTTAGAAACATAACATCTAGATGCTGGCAGAAACACCATTCATTTCCTTGGGCCTTTGGAGCAAGCAAACTCATTCAATTCTTTGGCACTTTCTCTGCAGGGCTGCTTTCTTAGGAATTACCAACACTGCATCCAACTGCAGTTTTCAAAAGATACAGAGCTTCTGTGTCCAACCCTCATAGCTTGCAGACACTCACTGAGGTCTGCTATGTCTTCATCTTCCTTTTTCTAGCCCCTGTGGCCTGGGTCCATGGTTCATTCCATCCTAAGCCGTTATGGAGCAGAATAGAAAGGCCATAGGATTCTGTGTGTGGAAGCAGGAACTGGGGTTCAGCTGTGACCCTTTGGCTGTGTCTACACAGGTGGTCTCTTCCCTCTTATTTATTTGAAAGGACTGGAACTGCATGAGGGTGAGGGTGCTTAAGGTCCCCGTGTTTAAGATGGTCCAAAGTCACATGAAACAACCCAGAAAAGGTCAGAACTTTATCAATGCCATTCCTGTATATATGTATATATACTCATACATACATATATATGTATATATATGATCACTTGACACCCGTTATTCATCGATTTGCTCGGCGGGCGCCAGTGACATTTCCATTTGGCGCTGTCACGTGCCAGTGTAGCCCAATGGCATCTGGTTGCTTCAGGAATATATATGAGTATTTATTAATAATAAATATAATTAGTGCCGGCTAAAGGGAGCTGGCATGGGTATGGGGTGGGAAATGAGGGTCTTTGGTGGCGGTGGGGGCACAAAGGTGGCGGGATTAGCGTTGAATGATGAATGCTTGTAAAAACTCTATTGAGAAAATCTACTTTATAAATCAGTGTTTAAATAAAGTTTTTTAAAAAGTCCCTGTGTTTAGGGAGTATCCATATGGTTCATTCCCCACATTGCGTATGGCGCAAGGCCACTCTGATCAAAGACAGGGTCACTCCTTAAAATATAACCGGAAAGACCCCCTAGGTACTGTGGGTGCTCAGCTCTTTCTAAGGAAGTGATGGTGGGAAAGGCGGCTTAGGCCCTGAGGCTGTAACCTTGTTTTCAGTCAAATTGTAACAGAATAGCCTGAGCCTCACCTTCCTTCCTTCACTATTCAAAATAAAGCAAGTACCTTTGTGAGCCCTCTGAGCCCCAGAGCCTCCTCAGCAAGAACTCCAGATACACCCTGATGTAAATAGAAGAGGGCAACTATTGAAGAAAATAAAACAGAAGGATACCGGAGAGCTAGCACAGAGGAAGGTGTGTGTGTTAAGCCTTGCAGTATGCATACCGCAGTTCAGTCCTTGGCACCCCATATGGTTCCTCATGCCTGCCAGGAGTGAGTGCAGAGCTAGGATTAAGCCCTGAGGCACTGCCAGTTGTGACCCCGAAAAACATAAAACAAAACAATAAAAACAGGGGAGTTGCTATAGCCTTTGGGAGTTTTCCTAGCTATCATCACAAAACCTTGAGCTACCAAGAAAAAGGATGAGTTGACTTCATCAAAGTTGAAAACACATCTCGAGAATGTATTTTTTTTTTCAGCTGTATGTGACATGGAGCGTTGTATAAGTTTAGGGAACGTGACACATTCTTTGAGAAATTCATTTGTTTCAAAGGATGCACCTGGCAAAAATTCTTCCTGGTGGGCTACTTCCTCCGATGGGCCAGCTTCCTGGCCCTCCTGAGAGCATTTCGAGAGCATTGAAGAAACAATTGCCCCAGAATGGCTGCAGAGACAAATGCTCCTGACAGCCTGAGTCAGAAAGGAACTCATATCTAGGTGGCCATTGTTCTTTGTAATTAATCCCCATCAACCTCCAAAGGACCTGACATCGGCGTAAATTAACCTGGGATAAAGGCACTGAAGGGGCAAATCATATCAGGCAACATAACTAGGCGGGTGCCAGTGCCTGCCAAAGGCGAGTGGAATGGCAGCCCCTGGGTTCAAGAGCTCTTTGGGGGAATGGTGAAAATGTTCGCTGTGTCCACTGTGGTAAAGGGCTGCACAGAATATGCACTGGCTGGTCACTTTGAAGGCCTGGTACAAGAGTTCTTACTCTGGCAGCAGGGGGCACCTGGGTTTCAGTCTAGCCCCCACCCTTCTTAGCCCACCACCCTTGGGTTGGTTGCTCCAGTGTTTCTCTAACTCAGTTTCCTGATCAGTAAAATGGGTCGGATGAACTCCACCTCCCAGGCTTTCCAGGAACTTTGTGGTATACACAGGGAGGGGATGTGTCTGCGGGGCTGGGGATGTGGCTGAGTCTCTGCACTGTCTTCAGATGTCTTCAGAATGACCAAAGAGACGTTAGACCTGTTCCCTGGTGTCTGAGTAGTGAACCTCAGTCATGGGCTGGCCAGGATGGGCTGGGCTGTGGCGGCAAAGGTGAACTGGGCAGAGGTGGGGGCCGGACCAGACTGTGGAGAAAGCCAAGGGGGGAACCAGAGGGGCGTGAAGGGGCTTCAGGCTGGTCCCAGAAACCACTTTCTCTTGGGCAGGTCAGCTGCTTCTGCATGCTGGAGCATATGTGTGCCAGTGTGCACACGTGTGGATATATGCATGAGTGGGAGGTGCATGTGTTTTCCAATGTGCGTGTGTGTCCGTTGTGCCTCTCTATCCAGCCTCCTTTGGAGAATGAACCAGGTAGCCCTCTTCCCTCCCCTTTTTGGGAGCATTATCTCCACCCTGATGGCTCAGAGGGTGGTTGGAAGCCTAAGCTGAACTGTCTTTCAGGGGGTGTGGGAGGGAGCAGTCGGGCTGGTTCACATTTGATGAATGCTCCGGGGTTGAAATTATGGTCAGTTCCTTTTTCTCTCAAAAATGGGGAGCGCACCCCACCTCCCCACCTGGCCCTACGCTCACTATTCATTTTCTTCCGGAAAAGTGGGTTCCTGTCAACTGCCAGGCCTGCTCGGGGCATGCTCTAGACACAGGAAGGACATTCTGAAGAACCACCTACCTGGGTGGGGTGTGGGTGCGTCAAAGAGGTGTTCTCTAAAGAGAACAGGGTTTCTTTGGGGAGTGTGGAAATAATCTGAGGTGGTCTGCGCGGATGTAGGCACAGACCGCCAATCAGATAAAGCATCAGATGCCTCTTTTTTAAAAAGGATTTATTTTATTTATTTATTTTTAATTGAATCACAGTGAGTTGTTCACAATTGGGTTTCAGTCGTATACCATCACCAGTCCCTTCACCAGTACACACATTTTGCACTACCAGTGTCCCCAGTTTCCCTCCCTCCCCCATATCCCTTGAATGTGTGAACTGCCTGGGGTATAGCTTACTATCAAGAAAGCTGCTTGGTTAAAGATGGCCATCACCCCTCCCCACAAAATGGGCTGGCTACATAGTCCCAGGTAAGGCGCGCGCCTTGCATGCAGCCGGCCTGGGTTCAATCTTTTGCCGTACCTGCCCTCCCTGAAAACTGACAGGCGTGAGCTCTGATTCCAGACCGAGGAGTTAAGCCCTGATCACCACTGCGTGTGGCCACATATATATATTAAGGATGTCACCCATGGGGCAGCCCTTCTCTTCTTTCCCTTTCAGGGGCCCCTAAAGACTAGGCACCCCACCTACGTCAGCACCCCTCCCCAGAGCTGCCTGGCTGGGCTGGGCGCCTCATTGTGATTGCAGATGGTCGGTCGCGTATGCAGCAAGGAGAACTATCTGGAAGGCATTTAATATAGTGACTCACAGGGTCATGCTTGGAAAATTCATTCAAATTGGCTTGGCATCAAGCCAAGGAAAACTATCTGAAGAGGCTGTAAACAGAAGGTAATGGATTGAGTTGAAGGAGGGATGAAGGGGGAGGTAGCAGGCACTTTAAGCCCCCCAAGGCCACTAGCAGGAGGGGGCTGATGCAGTGACAAGCTTCCTCTGGGGCTGCTCAGGCGCCTCCGCTCTCTGCTCTGACGTCCCTGCTACCTGGTGACTGATCCCTGCCTCACGCAGATGCTATTTCTGTTTGGACGTTGCCAGGGGAGGGCAGACAAGAGGCTTGCATCCCTGGGGCCCCAGTGAGCTGCCCAGGCCCCCACCTTTGGAAACCCCCACCGTCTCTGGACTCAAACATTCCTATCAGCCTTGGCTGTGGTTTGAGTTAGGGGAAAAAACCCAGGGAGACTTCCAGATGAGTTTCCCAGGAGATTTTACAAGGCCCATGTGTGCACAGAGCCTGATGGAGCCTTACAAAGGACAGCTCAGAATTGCACAGGGGCATTCAGTGATTTTCAGGATCTTGGTGTTGCGGCAAGGAACTTGTGGAATGCTCTCAAGGATCATGGTCTGAGCAGTTCCACCCTTAAACACACTCCTTTCCCCATGCTAGTGCTCCTCTGTTTGGCTATTGTCATCTGGAATGCGGGACATCAGAAATCATACTAGTTGCACCAGGGACCACGCTTACACTTGGTGACAGTAGTGTGCTGGCACCAGGGATTGAACTCGAGTCCTCATGAAAGCACTCAAAGCAGGTGCTCTGCGACCCACGCTGCTGCTTTCCCCTCCATCTGTTTCCTCTCTCTCTCCCTTCCTCTCTCCTTTCCTTTCTCCTTCTCTCCCTCCCTCCCTCCCTTCCTCACTGCCTTCTCTCTCCTTCCTTCCTAGCTTATCTCTCTCCTTTCTTCCCTCCCTTCTCTCTCCTTTCTTCCCTCCATTCTCTCTCCTTTCTCCCTCCTTCCCTCCCTCCCTTCCTTCCTCCTACTCTCCCTCCCTCCCTCCTTTTCCTTTCTCCCTTCCTCTCAACAGTGCTGAGAACTGACCGCAGGGCCTCACACACGCGTGTTCTGCTGCTGAGCTCTACCTAAGCCTAATCACAGGTATAGTCTGATAGAGTCTGATATGCCAAGTGTCCCTGTGTTTCCATTTCCATGCCTTCAATGATTGCATTCCACACCAAATGGGCACACTTACATTTTTCACTCCTGACCATGCAGCTAGGATGAGGTCCCTGCCTCCTCCAGAGTCTTTCCAAGAGGCCTGGCACACTTGGTTCCTTGGGATCTGGTCATCTCCTGTCTGAGTGAATTCAAACATCTCCCAGGTGAATCCCTGCGGTCAGCTCTCAGCACTGTTGAGAGGAAGGGAGAAAGAAGGGGGAGAGGGGGAGAGAATAGGAGGAGGAAAACAGAGTGGAGGAGGAAGGAAAGGAGAGAGGAGAGAATGGAGAGAGAAGAAGGAAGAAAGAAGAAAGGAAGGAAGATAGGAAGAGAGAAGGAAGGAGAGAAAGGAGGAAAAGAAAGGAAAGGAGAAATATGCTGGTTTAGCATATTTCTTTGCCCACACCTGGAGGTCACAAGTCTGAACTAGGTATCGCTGCGCTGAAGTTAAGGCGCCATCAGAACAGGCTTCTGGGCGTTGCATGGGAACAATTCCTTGCCTTGCATTTACCAGCTTCTACAGGTGTTCCACATTTTCTGCCAGCAGCTGCCTCTCTCTGACATACATGTCTCTCATCCTGTCTTTCCCTGACGGGTCCATCCTGCCTCCCTCTCATAGCAACAACCCTGTGCCCCCATGGTCCACGACCCTAGTTCCAGCTCAACAGTTCATTCATACCTGCTAAGTTTCTTTTGGCTTATAAAAGAAGAGATTCATGGGATCCTGGAATGAGGACATGGAACCATTGTTCTGCTTGCTCCCTACTCCAGGGAGCCTTCTGGTGCCACCCAAGTAGGCCAAGTGGGAAGGTTTCATCCAAGAGATAAGGTCTGGTAACTATCTCCATGGAAGCAAGAATGTAGCCTTGAGCACAGATTTTATTTCTAAAAGCCAGATGTTGAGGAATAAAGATAAGGATCAAAGATAAAATGCCAAGTTGAAAGAAAAATCAAGGTTGACAGTGAGTCACCATACCAGGGTTTGTTAATCTGGGGTCCAGTGTGGCACTGAGCAAAAAAGTGAGCCAGTGGCCATTTGGAGCACAGCAAGTATTTCTGGACTGCCCGTCTGCTTCTGCACAGAGGACTTGGCTCCATTCCTTTTTGTCAAACAAAACTTTTCGTGTTGAAATGATTTCCCATCGACAAACCCTCAAACACAAATTGACAGACAAGTTGCAAAAATAGTGCAAAGAACTCTCTCTGATTTCCCCATCGCCAGCGTTTCATCATATTGGCCTCATGGGTCTCTGTCTTCTCTTTTTTTCTCTGTGCATGCGCACACATATATGCACAACACTGTTATTTTTTTTAAAACCATTCTCAGGGTTCTTGCTGCCGTGATATGTTCCCTCAAAACCCTTCAGAGAGCATTTCTAAGCTCCAGATCACCTTTGTTCATAGCCACTGCACACCCTGCAGCCTGGGCATTGGATTTTTGTGTGTTTGGGCCCCCTCTCAGAGGTGCTCAGGGTTGACCCCAGGCTCTGTGCTCAGAGAAGTCTTTGTGGTACTGGGAATTGGATGCTTTGAGCCATGCAAGATAAGCACCTTATCCTGTGCTATCTCTCGAATCCACAGGCTTTCACTTTTTTTTCTTGGGGCGGGGAGATGGTCACACACAGTGATACTCAAGGGTTCCACCTGGATCTGCACTCAGGAATTACTCCTGGGGGTGCTCAGGGAGACCATAGGGGATGCAGGGGATCAAATCCAGGTGGGCCACGTGCAAGGCCCTCCCGCTGCACTATTGGTCCAGCCCCAGGACATTTACATTTAACCCACACTCCAGGCATTCTTGGTAAGTCTAAATCATGAATGCCCTTTGTTGCAAAGCAACCTGTAAAAACCCACCATCAGCAGCAACCACCCACAGCCCCTACTTTCTGCTCTAGTCCCAGAGGAGCCCTCAGACCTTCTGTTGAATTAGAGGTGGGGTGTCTTTAGTTTCTTTAGATGTTGGGTATAGTTTCTTAGCCTTCCTTTGCCTGCTCTGACCCTGTTGCTTGGAAAGAATATGGGCCTCCTACTCGGTAACACAGCCCTGGGGAGTTGAGTTGATTATTTCATTCAAGGGGTGGTTTGCCCAGTTTTTCCACTCCCAGATGAATTGGCAAGGCTCTGTATTTGTCAGTTTATAAGTAATAAGAATCAGGGTATCGTAGGTGATATCATCTGCTCCTCCTTAAACTGTTTTGGGGACTGAACTTGGGTGTCACACACAAAGCATGTGCTCTGTCACTGAGCTCATGCCTGGCCCTTGCCTACCAGAGCTTGCCTGGCGTCACGTTACCTGTCCCAGTCCCGATGGTAGCTCTGGTAGTCACATGCTAAATTTCTAACGCCACCATCTTCTCTTCTGCTGTTACAGCCTCTTCCACCTGTGTGTGTGTGTGTTTGATAAGCGGAATCATGGGTCCTCTGTTCTTATTCCCTTAGGTACTTATATATTGCTATCATTTTATGCTCTGAAGGTCTTATCATTCCAGACTTGATCAGTGACATGTCTTCACTTGGCTGCTGGCTCCTGCTTCCCACATCACCTTCCCTTTTACCTTTCCCTTCTGTTGCTTTGACAACTGAGGCTCACACACAGTCAGTTGCAGTTCCTGGACACTTAGCATTGGTGATTGTGCTGTGTGTGTGTGGGGGTGTCACACTTCTTGCCATGGAGTCACACAGCTTTTTCTTGCTTTGGGAACATATCTGGCAAGACTCCAGGACTTATACCTCACTCTGCGCACAGTGATCACTCCTAAAGGGGCTCGGACCCTTTGTGGTGCGGGAATCAAACTTGGGTTGGCCATGCACGTGCAGGGCCGGCATCCTCCCGCTGTCCTGTGGCTCTGGCCCCACAATGCTGTTTCTTTGCAGGGCTTAGGGGCAGTGGTCACACACACCCTCATTGCTGTGCCATGGCCAGAGCGGTCCCAGTCTCTGGGGCTCCTCTCTGCACATGAGGGAGTAAACTCATGGCCTCATGTGTGTACGGCTGCCACATGGGGGCCAGAGCCCACAGAAAGATCTGAGACTGACCTTCCCCTCATATTTTCACGTACTCTCCCAGGCTTCTCTGGCAAGATCACTGTCTCTGCTGCTCCCAGGAAACTTTGTTTTCATGGGTGGTCAATGTGATTTAGAAACAAGACAAGGGTGACAGCGCAGGTTATGTTCATACAGTCATATGTACACTCACACACATGTGAACATGTCAGAGAGGGCTCTGTGGTTTCATCCCCAATTCACACTTTTACTTGCACCCCAATCCCACTATCTGCCTTTGTCCCTGCTTTCTGTGGATCCCTGTTTGTTGATTTTTCTCAAACCCCCCACCTTCTACTCACCTCTTGTGAACAAATGGAAGCTCACGGATACCTTCTTGTGTGCATGCCTTCCCAGCCCCACTGCTGGCTGCCCCACACTCTCATGAGCACACAGCTTGTTGTGCTGCACATGCCACACGTGCTGCTCGCACCTACATCAGGCTTACAGGCCCTCACATTTGCCCTCACATCCATGCCCCTCACAGGTTACCTCAGCATCAACACACTCATGGGTTCATCGCCAGTATGTCTTCAAACACCCTACACCTCCCACAGCCACGCCCAGGTGACACTCAGACATTTGTTCCCAGTCCTCTTCTGTGTACCCATTAACCTACACCCATTCTCAACATTGGTCCTCGCACACAGGAAGGCAAACAAGCAAATTTCCCTGGGAAGTTCACAGCCCCCAGAACCTTGTATCCTTTCCACCCAATTTGTATCTTGAAACCAAGAGTTGCGGGGCGGGGACCCAGGGTGATGGTCAGCGGGTAGGGCGTTTGCCTTGCATGCGGCCGACCCAGGTTCGATCCCCAGCATCCCATATGGTCTCCGAGCACCACCAGGAGTAATTCCTGTGTGTAGAGTCAGGAGTTATCCCTGAGCATCCCTGGGTGAACCCAAAAGCAAAGATAGATAGATAGAGAGATAAAGATAGATAGATAGATAGATAGAGAGAGAGAGAGATAGACAGACAGACAGACAGATAGATAGATGAGAGATAGAGAGATAGAGAGATAGATAGAATAGATAAAAAGAAGTTGCAGGGGCAGTGAGGAAGTTGTTACAGATGATTTGGGTGTTGGATGGGAACCCAAGGAAGTGGTTGGCTTCCAGTTTATTGTGTTTTCAAAGCACATGAGAAGCTCCATCCTCTGGAGCCTGCTGGTCTCAGGGCTGCCTTCTGGCATAGGGAGAGGTGACTCACCTGAGCACTTGTCCCTCCTGCAGAAATTCTTGGCCTAATCCACTGGGCACTCCTTGGAGTGGGAGGTTTTTCAAGGCTTGGGCCTTTGCACGCAGTTGCCATATAAAGATACCCCCAAACTTGGAGGCCTACAACCCCAGAAGCAGCTTCTCTCCTGGGGCTAGAAACCCCAGACGGGGTTCAATGGCTGACATCAGTGCTTCTGGCTGCTGACAGGAGTAATCGAGTCCTTGGCCCTTCTTTTATCTCTGTATAATGTTTGATGTCCCTAGGTAATCCAGACCAATGTCCCCATCTTGAGATATGTCCACAGAACTTGTAGTTTTATGACTCTGTAGTTCCAAACTTCCACTTGTTTGCAGGGAGCTGGCCTTGAGAAGCTGTGAAAGTGCCCTGGATACTTACACTATGGCCCCTCTAACCTTTCCCTGCACAACCTATGTGGCCACTTTTCTTCTACTTCCAGGAACTTTGAGCTGAGTTGAGAGGAACCGGGGCTTCCTTAAACCAGGTGACTTCCTGTGGGCTGAGCAGACCTGAGGGAGAAGCCATGAAGCAGTGCAGGTAGGGCAGAAGGTGTCACTGTTGGGATTGCGGCATCAAGGCACAAATGTGCCAGGGAGTGACGGCTTAGGCTGGGCACTCTGCAGAGATCAGATGGGTTTTCTTTCCACTGGGTTCAGGGGAGGCCATGGTAAAGTGCCAAGTGCTATGTTTGTGGCATGGGGAGGACTGGGCAGTAGCTGGTACTTAGAAGCATTGGTATGGGCTGGGCATGCAGGGAGCCTCGTATGACCAGTAGAGGGGGCCGAGGTGTGTGGAGAGAGAACACCAACCTCAGCATCTCTGGGCCACCCAAAACCCTTGTGACTCCCAGCAGTGGCCCAGGAGGGGAAGTGGAGAGGAAGAGGGTCACTGGGATGGCAGCAGCACCCACTGGGGGACTGGAGCTAGTATTTCCTGCCACCTCTGCCACTTACTAGCCTGGGTCACACCACATGCCCTCACTAGCCCTCCCTTGTGCCACCTGAACCAGAAGGGAAGGGGTAGCCTCATAGCTTCTTCATTCGGTGAGAGCCACATCTGCATGGGGCAGCTACTGGCACCCCACAGAAAAGGGCCTTATTTAGTAGGAGAGTGGGCAGCGGACTGCAATGCTGAGTGTGATTTTCAATATGGGGTGAAGTGTGGAGTAAGAAAGGGGCAAGGGACAAGGGGAGGGTGATGTTAAACTCTGGAAAACACTCATTGTCTCTGTAGAATACAACAGCATCAAATAAATGAGCAAAGTTGGGTAAGAGATTCCTTGACCAAATTCTGTTTTTTGGTTTTTTTGTTTTTTTTGCTTTTGGGGTCACACCCTGCGATGCTCAAGGGTTACTCCTGGCTCTGCACTCAGGGAATTACTCCCTGGCGGTGGTCGGGGGACAATATGGGATGCCGAGGATTCAACCCGGTCGGCATAGGCCGCGTGCAAGGCAAGCGCCATACCCGCTGGGCTATCGCTCCGGCCCCACCTTGACCAAATTCTGAAATCTGCTTTTCATGCCAGAACCAGCTTGTCCAGCAGCTGTCACTGCTCACTGCCAGGGAACCCTGCTGTGCTCATTGTCTCTAGAGATTGACCTGCTTAGACACTTCTGAGATGCCCCAAACTATGCAGGAGTTCTGAGTGTGTGGACCTCCTTTTGCTCCGGGCTTCCAGCTTCCAGCTTGGGGCTTCCAGCTTCCAGCTTGGGGCTTCCAGCTTCCAGCTTCCCCAAGTTCTGGTACATGTCCACATTCCCGTCTTCACACGGTGGCAAAAGAAGCACCACCCTTTCTTTTTCATTTTTAATAGTGTTAAATAATTTTCAAGGGACCTCTCCAGAGGTGCTGGGGACCACCAGGGCTCTTGCCAGTGTCAGGGCTCAAACTCAGGCCATCAGCATGGGAGGTTGCAGCCCTTGGAGCTCTCCCCACCTCTGGGTCACATTGTGTTTGGTTTTTCATGTCTTGGTTGACTGGCATTTGGGGGTGTTTCCAACTTGAGATTGGGATAAATAAATATAGTGAGATCAGTGAACAATACTTTTTTGGGGGTGGGACACTAGGCAGTGCACAGGGGTTACTCCTGGCTTTTCACTCAGGGGATCACTTCTGGGGTGCTTGGGGACCATATGGTGTGCAGAGGATCAAACCCAAGTCAGCTGCATGCAAGGCAAATGCCCTCCTCTCTTGCTGTAGTCTCTGGCTCGCAAGCCCTTACCCGCTGGACTATCTGTCTAGAACAATTCATTTTTGAGTGGCAACTTGAGGGGCTGAGTCCCAGGGAATCATGGTCTCCACTTGCTGAGAATCTGCAGGCTGTATTCCACATCCCCAGCTGCTGTGTCGAGGACCAGCTCTACTTCCCAGCTCCACAGGAGACTTGGGGCTGACTTTGAAGGTCCATGTAAGGAAAGTGGGAAGAGGCGAAAAGGGGGTTCCAGGTCCTGGCAGCCAGGGAAGTCAGTGGTATGGATTAGAACTACTCCAGGCCAGCTGTGCCTCCCCCTTATTGATGGGAGTTTGGAGCACATGCTAAGGTCCTGAGGCCCACTGACAGCTTATTGGAATTTTGCAAGGACTCTCTTGGGGGAAATTGGAGGGGGACCTAAAGGAGTGGGGAAGACAAGAAGTGGGAAACTTGGGAAAGCCAAGGACAGTGACAGAACAATATCATCACTGAAATCACGGGTGACTTGTCTCCTGCTGGCAGCATCCTTGGAGCCCCAGTGCCATATGCATGCAGATATGATGTAGATAGAGAAAGATGAAGGAAGGGAATGAGGGTATCGAGGGAAAGGTAGAAGGAGAAATAGAGGGCCGGAGCAATAGTCCAGCGAGTAGGGCATTTGCCTTGCATGTGGCCGTCCGGAGTTCGATCCCTGGCATCCCCATATAGTCCCTCGAGCACTGCCAAGAGTAATTCCTGAGTGCAGAGCCAGGAGTAACCCTGAGCATTGCAGGTGTGACCCAAAAAGCAAGAAAAGAAAGGAGAAATAGAAAGAAGGATGGACATAAAGAAGGGAGGACAGACAAAAAGGAAGGAAGAAAGGAAGAAAAGAGTGTCGGAGAGAAGGTAGAAAGGAAGGGAGAGGAAGACAGGAAAAGGAAAAGAAGAGAGTGATAAAGGAAGGGAGGGAAAGGGAAGATGGATAGGAAGAGAAAGGAAGGAGAGGGAAAAAGGAAGGGGCGGGAAAGGAAAGAAGTAAGGACTTGAACCAGAGATTTATTACAGTGTGCAGGAGTCTTGCCTTGCGCACAGCAGACGTGGCTTTGATTCTGGCCCCACGTATGGTCCCCAAGCCCACCAAGAATGATTGCTAGGCACAGAGCCAGTACTGCTGAACATAGCCTGGAGTGGCCCTAAAACCAAAAATACAAAATGAAGAAGGAAAGGAAGGGAGGCAGGGAAGAGGAAAGAGGGAGGGAAGGAGGGAGGGAGGGGGAGAGGAAGAGGGAAGGAAGAAGGGCAGAGGGTGAAAGTGGCTACTCAGGCCCCAGGAGTTCACTGGCATGAGCCTATGAGACTCCCCTGGTGACTGGCAGGGCCCAGGGACAAGTGGTGGCAGCTGCTGAGACCATGGAAGCCAGGGGCTCAGGGAAACAACAGGCTAGCCAAGTGGTCTAAGGGTCACCCGGGCTACGGCCTCCTGCCCCCTTCTCTCAGTACATTCCCCAAAGGCGGGAGAAGAGAAGCTCCCCAGAAGGGCACCCTCAGTCCCGGAGCTGCTGGCCTTACCTCTCTGAGTGCCCAGTGGATTCTGGCTCATTAGCCTGGCAGGTTGGAGGCATTCCGAGCACCCAGGCTACCCTGCCAACCTGACTAGAACCTGGCAAGGCAAGACTTTAGCACTTGAAGTAAGACTAAGGTACCCAGTTGGATGGGAAAACTGTGTGGGGAGTGTGGGTGGGGCACGGGATAGTGGGGTGGTGTTTTTTGCCTGTTTTTCTAGAAACTCCTGTTTGGGCTGGGACTCCAGGACCACCAACTCGGTCTCACCAATTCCGATTATTCTCCCTGTTCCTCTCCCTCCCCTCCATTTCCTTCCCTAGGACCCCCTTTTCTCTCTCTTCTCCCCCACCTCTTCCCTGTCCCCTACTCTCATCCCTGAGCACCTGGCTGGTGCCTGCCCCCCATCTTTCTTCCCTCTGCTCCCCAGGTTGAGAAGGAGGTGGCAGGAGGAGGAGAGTAGAGTGATATTGGTGGGGGCAAGATGGAACATCCTGGTGGGGATGAGGGATGGGGTGAAGTCACCAGGTCCTAGGGCCGAGACAGGTGTGAAGCTCAGGCCAGACTGCTGAGGAGCCCCCTTCTGCTCTAAAGCAAGTCCCCGTGCTGGGGAGGGTGTATATTGCTCCTTTGGGGGGTGCATGTGAAGAAGTGGGGAGCACTCTTAGCAGTGACCTAGGTCTAGTCATTTGCTGCTTGGGGTGTCATTTTCTCTTCCGTAACATTCTAGGATTGAGGATTCCTTGCTACACTGGCACCCCATCCTCTCCGACTTTCTGCTTTTGAAGGCCCAAGTAGGAAGAGGGGCTTGAGCTATAGTACATTGGGAGAGGAATTTGCATTGCACATGGCTGACTCAGATTTCTTCCCTGTCAATGCAGAGTCTCCCAAGCCTCTCTAGGTGTGACCCTTGAGCACATATATGAGGAATAAGCCTCTAGTACAGCCAGGTGAACCCCCCAGCCCCCAAACTCCAAGGTATTGTGGCCCCTCATTCCCATGTCGACAATTCTGTCATTCTGTGGTTTCCTGGATGGTAGTGGCACCCCCAAGACTGCAGTGTGTGCTGGGGTCTGAGATCCACTGGGCCTGTGCAGCAGTCACGGGGGCCAAGCATGGGTCAGGCCCGAATCCGGGACCTCAACTCCCACACAGACACATACTGGCACTCATTTTGTTTGCACAATAACCTCTGCCCTGTCACTTCTTTGCTTGTAGTCTTGTTATAATAGACAAGCTCCCTCCCTCAAATTAAGGATTACTTTCTACTGAAGGACATCATGGATAGTTGACAGAACCACGACAGATGGGGAGAAGATATTTGCTGTTTGAAGCCGACCAGGGATTAATAGAGAACATATACAAGGAAATTTTCCAAACCAACAAGACACAGGCGCAACAGGAAAATGAGCAAAGCATATGAATAGGCAATCCCCAGAAGGAGAAACCCAAAAGGCTAGCAAGTGAGTCTGCTGAGAGAGGCTCGGATTCGTTAGTAATCAGAGAAATGCAAATTAAACAATAAGAGAAGGTACACACATGTCAGATTGGCAAAAATCAGCAATTGGATGCCAAGATCTGGCTGCAGTATAGAGAAGGGGGAACCATTGTGTGCTGGAGGAGGAGCAGCCAGCTACGGTTGCCTTGTGCCCATGTGACCAGCATATTCCTACTGGGCATTGCCTGGGAAATTCTACCAGTCCACAAAGGGATGCTCAGTGTCCTGTGACTGCTAATACAAAGTATCAGACACCATAAAACAAGAGAAATGTGCTTTCTCATTGTTCTGGAGATAGAGAAGTTCCAGCAATATCACATGTCACTAAGTATAGTCCATCTCTCTTCTCCTCTGTGATGCCTCCATTTTCAGAACTGCAAGCATTCCTTGGCTTGTGGCCACAGCCCTCCTATCTTCAAGGTTATCATCTTCGCATTGGTCTTTGTTCCATTTTCTTCTTCTTCTCTCTCTGTTTATCAAGTATGCCTTGACTCCCCATCTTCTCAGAATTCCTATGTACTGATTGAATGGTGCCTCTTTTCCCAACTTTTTGCTCCCCAGTCAGTGAAGAGACTTATTAGGTAATAAGTCTTTGCAGGTGGAATTCGTTAAATGAGGGAATACTGCACTCCCTGGATACTATAACATGGTGCTTATGCAGGAGTGTGACCCCTTCTTGGACTTTTTCGTGAAATCGCATCCTCAAAAGTTCCTTTTGCCTTGTTGGGTCACAGTGTCTGTCATAGGTTCCAGGGAGTAAGATGTGCTATTTTCCTTGGGGCTGCTTGTGTCTGCTACAGGGACATGCCAGATGCATTCATTATTATATATTCATATATCATCATTATTATTGTTGTTGTTGTTATTATTTATTATGTACTCCTTGTACTAGTAGAGGGTTGGAAGACACATCTGGGGAGACAGAAGTTACTGAGTGGGTCCAAGAGGTAGAGAGGACTCTTGCACATAGGACTGGGAGGAAGAGACGGGACACGTTCCCGAGAACAATGTCATGTGTGTGTGTCTGTGTGTGTGTGTGTTGAAAAAAAGACTCTCTATCTCTGTTTCTGTCTGTCTCTTTCACTCTCAAACACACACATGTACACACATAATCTTACATACTCGGCAGAGTGCACAATGAGGATGGGTGGATGGAAGGAGGGATGGATGGATGGAGGAAGGGATGGATGCAGAAATGAGGGATGGGTTGGTCCAGAGATGGACCTCAGAGCATCAATGAATGGGGCTTGCTATTACTAGATGACCAAAGTAAAACAATGTGAAAGGAAACACGGGTGACGGAAGCCTTCTAGAGCTGCCCCCTCCAAAGAAGCCTGACCTTTTTGTATGAAGACACACCATCCCATTATCTGCAGCAGCTGTAGATGGCAGCAGCCACTGAACTTCATCCTCCCCTTCCTTTCAGGAAGGACGGAACCGTGAGGTCTTCTGAGCAAAGGGCCAGACACGGTCCTGAACAATATCCAGGAACAGAGACAGCCGTTCTCATGCCATTTGCTGGAACCCGACAGTTGTTTCCCGTCTGCCTGAGTTGAGTGGCCGGGCAGGCAGCTGACGGGGTTGGCCAGCTCACGGCCAACCAGGCTTTATTGTTTCTTGGAATACACCTGGCCCCTGGCCTCCCTTTTCCAACTCTAAATATTGTGTTCCTTGACCCCTGGTTTTGCTACAGGAGCATAAAGAGAGTGAGGCCAGAGAGCCTAGAAAGAACCACGTCAGTCACAATGAACCACCGGTGGTGGTGGGGGAGTGCTGGGGACCCTTTGCTTGTTTCTTTGTGGGGGCAGTTCGTCATAGTTCCATGTAAAGTGCCATCCTTCTTAGCTATATGTGAGGGTGAAGGAAAACCTAACTCTTCTGTTTGCCTGTTTCACAAACGCCAGAGGGAAAAAGGAGGACTATAACATTTTGCTGTAATCTTTTCTGCTCCCTCGCCTCCCCTCCACCCCCAGTCAGACATCTTTCAGTATGAGTGACTTTCAGTATTTTTAAAGCTAACAACAACAAGAAGACTTGTAAATGTGGTTGGATTTTTGTTGTGCTCCTGTCGGGAGTCCATCTGATTGTATCAGGGTTACCGTATTTGGTGTAGGCTCCCAGTTTTTTTTTTTATCACACCATACATTCCTGCCTGGCTCCTGGCCCCCTCTGTTCCAGGCATCCGGGAAACTGGGGTTCCACAAAGAGGTAAGGACTCCGACCTTAGGTTTCCATCACTGTGACGAGGCTTCAACAGCCTGCCCAAGGTCTGTGCTCTTCGGGAACAAATACTTCATTTGCGCCTTGCCATGTCTCCCACAGTTGGTGGTCCTTGTGTGGAAACAGACACTGGAAAGAAAATCCATCCAGAGGCTTTATTGGTTTCCCTTGCCATTTGCTGGGGGCAGTGTCGGTATTATGGAAGCAGGAGAGGGAGGAGAAATGAACTGGTCCCATTTACTGCTCCTGCATATTCCTGGCCAGCAGAGAGGCTTCTGTCCCTCAGCCCCCAAGCCTAGACTGACTCCTCTGCTCAGGAGGGTTAATAATATGCTGGTAAAGGTGCTGCCTAGGACTCAGGAAACCAAGAAGGAGACTAGGGAGGCAGTGACCCAGGGAGTGGGGTAATGATTTGGCTCCCCCTGTTCAATCATCACTCTTCTTCTTTGCTCTGCTCTAGCGCTACCAGGAGTTATGGTTTCATGGGAAGAGCCATTCACTTTGATGTAGGCTCCAGGGCTAGCTTAGAAGGCTAGACAGCATGTTTTGTATACAGGGGGCCCATATTTGATCCCCAAGCTCTCCGAGGATTGTACCTCCTGAGCCCAGAGGTGGAAGTAGCTCCTGAGGGCTATGGAGTCCAAACAAACCAAAAGTATGGAAATCCCTGGACTATATCTGTAAAACCATTACTAATCCCCAGAAATTGTTATAACAAATTGCCACAAACCAGTAACTTAATCCACCAGGAGTCTGCTGTGCTCTGTGTTTGAAGTCCAGCAGTCTGCAGTCAGTATCTGAGGGGGAAAATATGGCACTCTCAGGAGGAATACCCTCCTTGGTTCTTTTTCTCTCCAGTGGCTGCTGGCAGCCCCTGGCTTGTGGCCACATCACTTGTCTCTTGAAGATCTGCTTCCTGAGCCCAGAAAGATAGTCAGGGCTTAAGGTGCTTGCTGTGCATGCACCTCATTCATTCCCTAATTTGCTTATTGGGCCTCCCTTCTCAGGGAGGACAGTGGAGTGGTCTAGGAAGGCACAGGCAGGAGAAGCCATTGGGACCTCTGGGAGGAGTCTGGGAGTTACAGAAGCCACTGGTGTACCCAGGGCTTCCAGCTGTTAGAACAGATAAGCAGAGCCTAAGGAGGGGTCCCAGAAGTTGGTTGCAGGAACCTGTCGGGCACCAGATCTGAAAGGGCCTTCCAGGGTCTTTATGTTAATGTTATGGAGTATCCTGAAAGGTTTTTTAATCTGAGTTGTGACAAGAGAGCCATGGACAGTTAGGGAGCTTGAGGGACCAGTCTGGCCCAGCACAGGTGGCCAGACTGTAGCACCCTCACTAGGAGGTAGAATGGACAGGATTGGGTGAGGGATATGGTTGTGGAGGATGAGAGAAGGGGAAGGATGCTGGAGTGGTGGTGGGGGATACCTTTGGGGTCAAGGGCTAAGGTTGGGGAATTTGGTTGGGGTCGTGCAAGCCAGGTGACCCTGCAATAAAGTCAGTAATCACCCTCCAGCCCTTGGCCTTTCCTGGTTTTGTCTCTGTGACAGTGAAGAGGCCAAAGAGTACGTCTGAGTTGGTCACAGATGCGGGAAGGTTGCTGTGTGGCCAGCCCCTCCTGTTTGCTTCCCACCAGTCCACCAGCTGCAGAAGTCTGTTGAAAAGACAGGGATCCAGAAGGTGCTTCTAGTCCCAAGGTCTGTCCGTGGCGGCCCATGCCATTGGACCAAACACTGGGCTTTGGGGTTTCTAAAATAGGCCCGAACATGACTGTATAACTGTGAGGAGAAGTTAACCATCCCCAGCCTCTTCACAAACTGTTCAGTAACGAAATACAATCTAACAACATTGTCACAGCCCCTTGGGGCCTCATGGTTTGCATTTGCTACTATTTCCACACTTATTGTATCAGCTTTGATTGTCCTTTTTTACTGGAACCAGGAATCCAGGCCCTACCGCAGTAGAAGGTTGAGATGATAGTCCGTAGATTTGGAGAACAAAAATGCCTTTTTCTGTGAAAGCCCTGAAATAGGGACGCATCTGCATGTGTTTTAAAAGTTGCCCAGAATCCTGGGGACAGATTACCGGAGAAGATTTAGTATGAAAACAAACATGCCCCTACCACTGACTACAAGAAATCTGTTATGGGTCCAAGAGCGACAGCACAGTGGGTAGGATGTTTGCCTTGCACGCGACCAACCGGGTTCTATCCCTGGCATCCCGTATGGTCTCCCGAGCACCGCCAGGAGTAATTCCTGAGCGAAGAGCCAGGAGTTACTCCTGAGCGTCGCTAGGTGTGACCCAAAAAAGCAAAAAAAAAAAAAAGAAGAGGAAAGAAAGAAAGAAATCTGTTAGACCATCCGGTTACTCCTGCACTCATCTGTGTGTGTTATTGGGGGAACAATCCTGAGTTCCCCTCTGAGGAACTTTGGAGGCAGGAGGCTAGAATGTCGGGTATCACTGCACTTGAGCGCTTGTGCTCCAGTGGATGTGAAGCTGGGAAGAGTTCCCAGAGATTCTCTAGAAGCTAGTGAAGCACCTTGTCTGTACAGACAAGAAACCGAAGACCATAAGGTGCAATGGTTTCTTTAGGAGGTTTTCCAAGCCGGGAAGCTGTGGCAGGGCCGAAGCTTCTTGTCTGTGCTCTAGGCTGATTTTTCTGGATATTCGATTTGCAAATGCAGTTACGTGCCCAAAAAAGAAGCCCTCCTTAATGGGAACCTGCAGCAAAATGTAAGCTTGAGCTTGGCCCTGGCTCAGAATGTCCATTTTCTAAACAAAAAAAGTTCCACTCTACAGAGGGCAAAATGCTCCCTCCTGGCATCCTTCGCCGTCGGAGCTTGACCCAGTCCCATGGCTCGCTCTGGAGGACCAGTGAACTGAAAGTGGTTCAGTCCTTGCTCCTCTCCTGGTTGGGCTAGGCCAGTATTGGGGGCCCCATTGCTGGGATCTGGTCTGCTGTGGCCTGGGTCACATGCCCCAGAAGAAGTGGCCGCCTCGGTTCTTAGTAGGGGCATCCCTGATGTGGAGCAGCATCACTGAGGCTTGAGTGTGGAGGTCTCTGATGTGACACTGAAGGCCACTCCTGGAGGTGCACAGGGAACCATATGGGATGTCGGGAATAGAAGCCGAGCTGGGTCAGCCACATACAAGGCAAACGCCTTCCCGTGAACTTGTGGCTTGGCTCTCCTCTGCAGGTGAGGATGTGGCTTCCTGTGGCCAGGCCCAGCTCTTCTCCACCTGGCAGTCCTCCTTGGGGACTGTTCTTATCTGCCCCAGGCCTAATGGCACACACACTTGGGAATAAAGGAGGCCACACTTAAGCAGCCTAGAGGCTCCCCACAACTAAAGGGCAGTGCCAGGGGCTTCCTCTGGGAGTGCCGTCTACAGTGGCCAGCCCCCAGCTTCATCCTCTGTGTTCATTGCCCCTCTCCAGCCAGATTGTCTTCCTTGTTTTGGGTGAAGTGCAAATTGAAAGAGGGATTGGGGACCGGACCATAGTCCAACAGGGAGGGTGTTTGCCTTGTATATGGCTGACCTGGGTTCAATCCCTGACATCCCATATGGTTCCCTGTGCACTGCCAGGAGTAATTCCTGAGTGCAGAGCCAGGAGGAAGCCCTGAGCATCCCAGGGTGAGACCTAAAAAAGAAAAAAATAAAGAGGTGCGGGTCCTGCTCTGCTCGCGCCTCCACTCGTACCATCCTAGTTCAGGTCTGCATTCACCTCAAGGTCTGAAGACGTCCTGGGCACAAGGTCTCCCCAAGGCAGCCAGACATGGGTTACAAAGGAGCTGTGAAGGATGATGGTGATGGAGGGTTGGGGAGAGAAGGAGGAATGGATCAATAGGCCGTGCTCCTCTTCTAGTGAGGCAGCACCCGCACGTCAAGAGCCCAAGAGACTGAGGAGAGAGGGCAGAAGTCCCCAGACAGGACTAGTGTGGAGGTGTGGGGAGGGGCATCATCCTGCAGCTGGCTGCCTGGACAGCCACTGGGCATCTGCAGGAAAGTGTGGCTCTCCAACTCAGGGCCCAGCTCAGCTCTGCACACAGCTCCACGAGGCAGCTCTCCCCTTCTGCAGGGCTTGGCCACTGCCTGCTCAAATGCCCACCGCTACTCGCCATTGCCTAGAGGCTGTGAGAATGTGCAGATAACTGGGACCAAACCTGTCATGGGCACCTTGGTGTCTGAGTGATTCAGACTTGCCTTGGCCAGGCCCAAGAGCTTCTGCCCTTGGGGATGTGGGAGAGCACTGTCCCTGCCTCCACTCCCAGCTGCTTCTGGGCTTAGCTTAACTTGTTCATTGGTTGCCCATGGAAGCCCGCTCACCTCACCTTGAGCCTTGAGCTTCAAGTGACCCCCTTTCCACAGAAAGCCGACCCAGCTGCCACTGCAGTCAAGAGCAGAAATCGGCCTTCCTCTGGCCTTGGCTGGCTCTATTCCACCTGGGGCCCCATAGCGATGGGAGCATCTGCTTTCTAGATTGTCGTCTGGGCCATGAGATAGGAAGTCCTCCAACCCCTCTTTCGGTTGGGAAAGGTCAGGAGAAAACTTCATTTGTTGCGGTTTGACCACACTGCTCAGTGCCACAAACTGGGACAGAGAGGATAGGAGAAGATAGATTGACCTTCTAAGGCTAGGAATGGATTCCCTGCTCACGAGATGGTACAAAGTGTATGGCCCAAAGGTCTGGGCTACCGGTTGTGTTTGTATACTAGAGGCCAGGGTTCAATCCCAGCACTGTTTGGTCTCTCAAGCTCGTCCAGGAGATCACCCCATCACCACAAAGGAAGAATATCGATGTCTCTAGGGACACCAGTCTCCCACTCTCCTATTTTTCTTTTTTTATTCTGTTTTTGGGGCCACACCTGGCTCGCCCAGGAATTACTCCTGGTGGTGCTCTGGAACCATATAGCATGCCAGGGATCGAACCAGGTCAGGCTGTGCAAGTTGCAAGGCAACTGCCCTACCTGCTTTATGCTCTCTCTCTCTTTCTCTCTTTCTCTTCCTCTTGCTCCCGCTCTCCACTCCTCCACTCTCTTTCCATCACAGGAAACTGAGGGGCAGAGAGGGGATGTGGAGCATTTTCTAGTAGCAGCAGTAGTACCATTTGGGAGGGCGATCTTCTGTGCCTCTTACCAGTGCAGGACTTGCTTTGGTCCAAAGGAGGAAAAGGCATCTGGAGAAAGAGAGCAAAGTGTCTGCCGTAGAGGCAGGCTAGGGAGTAGTGATAGGAAAACTGGGAGCATTGGTGGTGGGAAATACTCACTGGTGGAGGGACGGGTAATAGAACTTTGTATGATTGAAAATCAATCATGAACAATTTTGTCACTATGTATCTCACTGTGATTCAATAAAAGAAAGAAAGAGAAAAAGGTATCTGTGCCAATAGAATGTTGCCCCATTGGGTTCTCAGTGAGTCAGACTGGAAACCAGCATGAGGGCAGATTCTAAGGGTCCCAAGGACAGGCCACCAGCCAGTGAAGAGCTGGTGGGAGCCTTTAGTGCCTTCTATGTGGGGTGAGGTCGCGGAGAGATGAAAAGTCCCTAGTACTGATGGGGGCTATTCCTCTGCTCCGTGCTCCCCAGAAAAGCAGAGGTACCCCATGTTGTGCTGGTCCCCCTCACTGAGTCCTTCACCTCCTGGGCTGCTGTTGGTTATGATCAGGTACCGACCAGCAGGGACTTGGAGGTCACCCAGGGGTCAGCGCTCCAGGTTTTGGACATGTGAAAGGAGGGGACAGCTGGCCTCTGGGGTGCCCAATGCCATGGAACCTAGGTGAACATGGCCCTAAAGGTCCTGGGACTCTAGGCGCTAAGTAGCCTAGAGCTACCAAGGGTAGACCAAAGAGGACAGAAAGGGTCAAGAGACCTGGTTTGGTCAGGAACTCCAGTGGGACCCTAACTTGCCCTCAAGTTCGCTCCCAGTTTACTGCTTTACAAGCAGGCTAGGATGAAGGGCAGGCTCAACGCTGGGGAGGTGAAGTACTAAACACCTCTGAAACAGAAGCAGCAGTGATGGGTGAGGGGTTGTAACTGGCCCAGGAAGGCCTAGTGGCCATTAAAACTCCCTGAACTACTTACCCTGGAGAGGCTCTTACCGCCCATTTTCATGCGAAAAACCTGAATATTTCAGTGACTCTGTAACCAGCCCCACTTGTCTCCAGCCCCCCCAACACAACACACACAGCATTTCCTTGGGTGAGCCTCCAGGGATGGGACAGATGAAGCGCTGAGATAAAGGGATCACTTGTATCCCTTGTCTTCCCTCCGATTTGCTGAGCGGGGCCCCAGTAACATGTCCATATGTCCTGTCACATGCTAGTGTGGCCCAAGGGCAACTGCTCACTCCAGGAACATGAAGATCCTCAAAACATTCCATCAGGTCATGGGAATGAGGTCTATAATTGTTACCGATTTTTGGCATATCAAAGACGATACAGGTAGCTTGTCAGGCTCTGCGGTGCGGGTGGGATACTTTCTTGTAGTAGTAGATATAAGGGGATAGTAGTAGAGATAGGGGATAGATGGTGATTAAAGAGATCTAAGGGCTTATCTTTGTTGGAAGAAGAACAGTTGCTTGAATTTTAGGGGTTGAAAGCTCTTTTCCATTTTCTCCAAGAGTTTCCAGGCTACCCACCAGCTGAGGTGATTCTGGTTGAGGTTGTCCCAGTGCTGGGCCTCAGGTGATTGACTATTCCAGATGTTCCCAGGAAGATACAGGTGCCCTTCACTCCTTGACTGGTTGGAACTATCCCAAGCCTGGGGCTATGGTATCTGCTGAAATCCTAGGATGCAAAACTTGGGGCCTGAGAAGCACTCCTGACTCTCTCCTGTCTCTCTTTGGTTTTGAGGCCCTACCTGGCAGTACTCAGGGCCTACTTTCATCTGTCTCTGTGCTCAGAGATCACTCCTGAGTGGTGCTAGGGGGACCAGGAGGGGCCAGGATCAAACCCAGAACTCCTGCAAGCAAAGCATGTGATCAACTATCCCAGGCCTGGCTACATTCCAGACTAACCTGTATCTTGCCTCTGGGTAACCATGACCACAGACCACCTTCACAGTCATCTAACTAGCAGATCGGACATACAGGGCTCGATAAGGTGGTAGAATCACCATGGAGACTAGAGGTTGGTCAAGACTGGGGAGTGATGAATGGAGAGCCAGACTTACCATGAGCCTTCCTGCCCCACTACGCTTCACCTGCTCATGGGTCTGTGATTTAACAGTGAGCAGACAAGACCAGAACTGAATTAGGAGTTCCCACTGAGGGAGGAGCATGCTAGGCCATGGCCTGTGCCACAGACAGTAGGTGTTGAGGAGACAAGGAGGCTGTGGAGGCCTCCTCCAGGAGCTATGGGGCAGGATAGGAGGCTTTGGAGAGCCTGAGGCAAACATGGAGTGTTGGTGTGATGTGTGTTTGTGACAAGAGTGTTGGCGTGATCTGTGTATCTGTGACAAGCAGGAACACGCCATGGCAACCATCTTTAAAGCGATGGCATGCTCAGCGGCGTCAGAGTCAGTTCTGTGAAGTCCTGAGGACAAGGGCAGTGACCACTGGCTTCGATTCAGATCAGAGCTTCGGCTACTCCAAGAAGCAGCCTTCTTTGGGAGCAGATATGCCGCGTACACCGTTAGTCCTCCGAGTATGTATGCTTCATGGATCCTGGGGCAGGAGTGGGCAGCATGGACAGCAAACCTTTTGCCTCTTGGTGTCACCTGAGTTGCAGTGATTGCTTAGATTTGGCCTTCCAGCTGCCTCAGTGAAGGTTCTGGAGGTGCTGCTTGCCAGTTAGCTGTGCTGGGCAAGAATGGCCATGCTGGCCTGGTGGACTCTGAAATTACCACTTAGTTCTCCCACCTGGGTGCCTGTTAGCTGAAGAGGCAGCTTCCAGGGTGACCAGGATGCCGGGCAGGAGCTGGACCAGGCCCACAGCATTGAGAAACCAGGGGACTCTGTCCTGTTCAGAGCACAGCGTGGACCCACTTGCCCTGGTACGGGGACATAGGAGTGCTGGCATGGGTGAGACCAGTTCTAAAAAGGAGTCGTGGACTGCCATGAAATCTCTGCAGGGCAAGGGATTGGATGAATGTAGGGTGGCAGGTTCCCCAAGACCCATCTTGTTGGAGAGAAGAAATGAACCCAGAGGGAAGTGGTCAGCTTTTGGTGAACGCTGTGGTGGGCAGCAGAAGGTCAGCGGGGCGCGGTCAGGAGAAAAAGGTGGCGGGTCTCTGCTGTCTGGAGTGTCAACCGGGGATCCTGGAAAGGACTTGTTAAGTGGGTTCCTGTCTGTTTGGGCCCTCATGACAGAAGCCTGGCGCTGCCCTCCTAAGGCCGCTCTGGCTTGCTCAGGTAGCTCAGGGAGCTAGCAAGAGAGGAAGCGGAGATGGGGAAAATACGTGCTTTCTTAAGAGCTTCCTTGCACCTCAAAAGTCAACCAGTTTCTTGAAAGTGCTTTTTGGAAAACTATTTGTGCTAAAAAGAGAATGATAAAGAGCTGGCTTGGTGAATCAAGCACACTGTCAAAGGGACTTCGCCTTCTTTTCCATTCTGTCCCCGGAAGCTGGCAATGGTCCTTCAAACATGGAAGGCTGAGAACTTTCTATAGGAGGGCACACTCAGCTGTGCTCAGTGCCTAGTCCTGGCTCTGTGCTTAGGAATTAGAGAGCAGTCCTGGTGGGATTGGGGGAACCATAGGTGACAGAGGGACTGACTTCTGGTCAGCTGCATGCAAGGCAAGCGCCTTCTCAGCTCTACTCTCTCTCCAGCTTAGGGTTGCTGTATTTTCAAGAGGGTTGATACTGCCCCTTTGAAACATTGGAAAGGAGCGTCTCTTCCTCCAGGACAACCGCCGCATCCATCCACATCCCTTCTTCTTACTCAGCTCCATTGACTACAGTACCAGGGCGCCTAAGGCCCTATTTGTCCCATCCCAAAGCGCTCTGGGGATCAAAGCCTTGCTCATCCTGTGCCCCCTCCGCCCCCTCAGTCTGGTGCTCAGCCCTTAACCAGCGTCCAGCAGCCAGGCAAAGTAAAAGACCGAGGCAAGGCTTTCGCGTTGCATCTTGCTGACGCGGGTTCCTACGCCACTCCGCACTCCATGTGGTCCCCAGAGCCGGCCAGGAGTGATCTCCCTGTGCGGAATGGAGATTAAGCATTGAGTACCGCCGGTGTAGCGCCAGCCAAGACGAAGGAAAAGAAAAATCAACCGTCGAGGCTTTTTTTATTCACCCAGAGGCTGTGTTAGGAAAGTAGTGCGAGTCTGAACCGAGGCAGGGAAGAGGGGAGGAGGAACCACGGCCCACCAGCTACAATTTCTCAGAAATTCTCTGCTTTTGCCAAACTCGGCTTTCCGCATAGAACTCGCGGTTCCCGCAGTTAGACAAATACACTGGTGCTCAGAAGAGCTTAGCCCGATCGGTCAGCTGGAGGTCGCGTCCCTGCCTTGGCGGGGCGGTGGGGTTCCGAGCAGCCCCTGAAAGACTTTGGCACGAACTAGCAGTGCGAAGCCCTCCAGAAGTGGGCTGGGCTGCTTCTAGCAGCCAGGCGCGGCGGAAGAGGGTAAAGGGACTGGCGGCACGCCCACCCCCCCCCCCAGTTGGTCGACCCCGTGGGGCTCCCTTGGCTAGGGAGCTGCCTGGGGCAGAGGCCAGGACGAGGCGCAGGCTCAGCTCGGCGGGAGCTGGGGCAGCTCCACCGGCCTCGACCTCGCCTTCCACGCCAGAGGCCAGGGGCCGAGGAAACCGCAGGGCCAGCGCTCCTAAGTCCTGGGAGTCCCCCATGCTCCAGGCTGGAGGCGCCTCCGTGAGAAAGCGAGAAGATGATCCCTCGCTATGGTCCCCAACTCAGGGCCGGCGGGTCGAGGGGTTGAATGAATGAGCCAGAGGCGCGGCCAATGGGAGGCGCGCCTGTTTAATATGCATGAGGCGGGCAGCCAATGGTCAGGCGAGGAGGCTGTTTTAAACGGCGGAGCCCGCTGGCCAATCAGGCGGCTCTCGTGGAGGCAGCTAGCGAGGGGCGGGGAGCACTGAGCCGCGCGTCGTGCCCTGCGCTGCCCAGACAGGCGAGCAATACAGGTACGTCTCGACCGCCCGCGCCAGCCGCCGCCGCCGCCGCAGCGCCCCCGCACAACTTTCCGGCCCGAGCGCGCCGCCTCGCCACCGCCGGCCCAGCGCCCCCGCGCCTGCCGCCCCTTCGCCTGCCCTCTCGCCCGCCGGCCGCCGGAAGCCGCAGTTCAGGTGTTGCAACTTTTCCCCTGCTGCTTCCCCGCAGGCCGAGGTCGAGCACCCTCGACCGAGCTGCTCGCCACCGCCGCCCCCAGGGCCAGATGTAGGGGGCGGCGGCGGGCGAGCTGTGGGACCAGGCAGCCGGGGGCAGCCAGTCAGGCCGCTCAAGGTTGCGGCTCGGGCAGGCTTCGCTGCCGCCTGGGCCGCCTCTCCTGCACGAACATGGCCGGCGCCAGGGCTCCCGGCCGCTCTGCTGGGGGCACCAGCCGGCGGCCCCCTCGCGCCGCGCCTGCCCGCCGGGCACCGCGGCCACCGCCGCTACCGCTGCTACAGCCGCGACCGTGGCCGGCGCGAGCCAGGCTGGGGCCGGAGCTGGTCGCCCGTGCCGGGCGCCCGGGAGTTCCCGCGGACTCAGGGCGGCCGCGGGGCCTCGGCCTGGCGCGAAGCGGCTCGGCAGGGGCTCAGGGGAGGCGCCGCCGCCGGGGCAGCGCGGCCGAGCGCCATGGCTGCACAGGCGCCGTTAGCCAGAGGGCGCCGCGCCGGCGGCGGTGGGAGTCCGAGCCGGCCGGAGCCCCGCGGGCCGCCGCAGCCCCACGCCCCCAGGTGGGGGGGCGGGGGAGGGCCGGCGGGCGGCGGCGGCTTGCGCCCAGGCCGCTTTGTTCGCTGACCGGCCGCGCGCGGATCAACCATTTTAGCGAGCGGGGGCCTGGGGCTCAGCGGCCGCCACCGTCGCCGCCGCCGCCCACTGGCCTGCGTCGCCCCGGGGAGGCAGCAGCGTATTTCAGGGCCACTTTCTTTCATCGGGAATGCAGGGGCAAGATGGAAGGCCAAGTGCCGGGCTTGGGGGACCCAGCACAGGGCCGAGCCCGGCTCACGACAGGCTCAGGGAGCCCAGGTGCCGCCCCCCGCGCCGCGATGGCCGAGCCGCCCGCAGCCCTCTCCCTGCCAAAGGGAATGCGCTCCTCTGCCAGGATGACCTTGGGTGTGAGAAAAGGAAAGATGGCAGGAAGCTGGGGGGACAGGGACGATGACATGCCGCAGCAGCGATTTTTGTTGGGAAACTTTGGAAAAAATCTTCCTGGCTGGACAGGCAGATTTCGCTTGCCCGAAGAGCCAGGCCTCGCCTTTGGGGGTCCCTTCGCCATTCAGATAATGACAAATTTGAACCAGTAGTAATCTGGGCTGTGGGCTCACTTGGCAGATCACCCTCTCAAAAAAAAAAAAACAAAACGACCATCTTGACAGACCCAAAGGCACCTCCAATGCGCGATTTCCCGATTCCCGATTTTCCGCCGCTGCTGTTGCGTTCGGCCGCGGCCAGGTAGTATTTTTGTTTTGAACATGCTTCACCAGATGATCGCCAGCCGTAAGGCTTTCTCCCCTATACCCGTGTCCTCACGCCCTTCCCGCTGGGAGGCGGCTCTTGCCCATAAACACTTGTTCTAGGTTGAAATGGGGCACCAGCCACCCCGCTTAGGTTGGTTCCATTTGGAGAATTGATCTCTCAGAGCAGTAACTGGCGCTTCATGCTGGTCAAAAAGTTAAATGACACGCGACAGTGCCGATTTGCTCCGCATTCGTTGTTTTTGAAGTCGCCATCAGACCTTAAGGAGAGTGGGGCTGCTTCCGGGAAACCTCAGCGATTTGTTGGAGCTTGCCAAGGTTTTGTCCTGTACAGGTTTTCTCTTTCCTCCACAGTCAAGATGGCCAAAGGCGATCCGAAGAAGCCCAAGGGAAGATGTCTGCTTATGCCTTCTTTGTGCAAACATGCAGAGAGGAGCATAAAGAAGAAAAAAACCCAGAAGTTCCGTCAATTTTGCTGAATTCTCCAAGAAGTGCTCCGAGAGGTGGAAGGTAAGTATTCCTGGGCCCCCAAGATGCTTTTGGATTGCTGGCTCGGGTGGGGGGGGTGACTCCTGGGGGGAGAGGGTGCTGCAGGTGGCTCAGGCCCACAGCTTTAAAGCCTTTGGCCCCTAACAAATGGAGCTCCTTCTGGCAGGTCCTTGCTCTGGGCCCTGTGCAGCTGAGGAACGTGTTCTTGTAGAATGTCTGGAAAGGAAAAGGCCAAATTTGATGAAATAGCCAAGGCCGACAAAGTTCGATATGACCGGGAAATGAAGGATTAGGACCGCCAAGGGTGGTTAGAAAAGAAGGATCCCAACGCCCCCCCAAAGACCGTAAGTTCTGAGTGATAGTAGACGGGTGGACTTCCACCCCAAGCTTCGGTTAGAAATGATTTGGTGTGGCAGGCGGGTTTGTGATCCTATGGTGGTTGGCTGGAGGCTTTGGCGGAAGGGTGGCCTCAGCAGCTGGGGAGGGCTGCTGCTCTTCCAAGAACTAGGTCCTTAGCAAGAGCCTGGGAGGGCTGGTGTTCTACAACATTGTGTTACATGTTGTACTAGTTAGGCTGGAACCAGAAAGCAGGATACCTGGTCCCGTTTGATATTGCTAGCCTGGGAACCAGCCACCGGAGGTCAGAGTTGGCCCGGGGATGGGGACTGGGGACTGAGGCTGCAAAATTGGGGTCTCGTCAGCTCACGGGGTGGGGGAAGGTACAGGTTCTTAGGTCCCCCCTTGGTCCCTTTTCTCTCAAGGTCTAGGTTCTTCCTGTTCTGTTCCGAATTTAGCCCCCAAAAATCAAGTCCCACAAGCCGGAGCATCTCCATTGGGGATGTGGCAAAAAAAGCTGGGGTGGGAGATGTGGAACAATCTGACTGACAGCAAAGAGCAGCCCTACAACAAGGCGGCAAAGCTGAAGGAGAATTACGAGAAGGTAAGATTTGGGAGGGAACCTCCCTTCTCAGCCCTCTCTACTGGTCTGTCTTAGGGACAGCCGGGGAGGGGGTGCCAGGGACTGCTTGTTAACGCCCACTTTGGTAACTCATTGCAGCCACCTAGAAAGCGTCGGTGCCCAGCAGCAGGCTTCAGTACTCAACCGTGCCTGCTGTGCTTGCAAGTGGGGAGTGCGTGTACCCACCCCAGAACTCCTCTGCTCATTGCGCGTGCACCCACTTGCCTTTCAGGATGTTGCTGGCTATAAGTCGAAGGGAAGTTGATG
>JAJIBD010037873.1:0-30992 GCA_021461705.1 Cryptotis parvus
TGCGACTAGCCCTGCTGTCTTTGGAGATTTTAGGGCCACCTAGGTTCATGGCCTCTTCATCCACCCAATAAAATAAAGCACAACATTTTCTGATCTCTGTTTCTCTGCTCTGACCTTCACCTCTTTCTCTTATAAGAGTCGGTGGTTGCACTGGACCCTGGCATAGTTCAGAAGAGCCTGAAAACCCCTGACTTAATTCCACCTGCAGAGTCTACTCTAAATCTAAGACGAGAGTCCCAAGTCCTGGGTTGTAAGAAGGGACACCTTTACCATTATGCCAACTACCATCCACTTGTTTTGTCAGTAGAGCAGTTGATGGGTCTCCAGGAAGACAACTGCGGAGAGAGACCCTGTGTCTTCAGTTCATGGCTCTGCCCTTTGGAAGTGCTCTGGGAGCAGATCCACTTCCGGTGTGTGAACTCTGCCTGGAGGCACTGGTGCCTGCAATGCCGGGAACCTCCTTGCACAGTGCTTCAGATTCCAGTAGGCTCAAGGCTGACTAGGTCCCCAGAGAGGATGAAGAGCAATTGATGACCCTGTCAGTGTCATCACTGAGGAATGGCCTGAGTCCACAATGCCACTCCTTGAAGTTCCTTTTGGAGTTAATTTCATTCTCTCCTCTGTGATAGAAGTTCATTGCATTTGCTCTGATTTGGTCCTCAGGGCAAGTACACAATAGTTTGAAACATAACATCTAGATGCTGGCAGAAACACCATTCATTTCCTTGGGCCTTTGGAGCAAGCAAACTCATTTCAATTCTTTGACACTTTCTCTGCAGGGGCTGCTTTCTTAGGAATTACCAACACTGCATCCAACTGCAGTTTTCCAAAAAGATACAGAGCTTCTGTGTCCAACCCTCATAGCTTGCAGACACTCACTGAGGTCTGCTATGTCTTCATCTTCCTTTTTTCTAGCCCCTGTGGCCTGGGTCCATGGTTCATTCCATCCTAAGCCGTTATGAGAGCAGAATAGAAAGGCCATAGGATTCTGTGTGTGGAAGCAGGAACTGGGGTTCAGCTGTGACCCTTGGCTGTGTCTACACAGGTGGTCTCTTCCCTCTTATTTATTTGAAAGGACTGGAACTGCATGGGGGTGAGGGGTGCTTAAAGGTCCCCCTGTTTAAAGATGGTCCAAAGTCACATGAAACAACCCAGAAAAGGTCAGAACTTTATCAATGCCATTCCTGTATATATGTATATATACTCATACATACATATATATGTATATATATGATCACTTGACATCCCGTTATTCATCGATTTGCTCGAGCGGGCGCCAGTGACATTTCCATTTGACGCTGTCACGTACAGTGTAGCCCAATGGCATCTGGTTGCTTCAGGAATATATATGAGTATTTATTAATAATAAATATAATTAGTGCCGGCTAAGGAGCTGGCATGGGTATGGGGGGGTGGGAAATGAGGGTCTTTGGTGGCGGTGGGGGCACAAAGGTGGCGGGATTGGCGTTGAATGATGAATGCTTGTAAAAACTCTATTGAGAAAATCTACTTTATAAATCAGTGTTTAAATAAAAGTTTTTTTAAAAAGTCCCTGTGTTTAAGGGAGTATCATATGGTTCATTCCCCCACATTGCGTATGGCATAAGGCCCTCTGATCAAAGACAGGGGTCACTCCTTAAAACATAACCGGAAAGAGCCCTAGGTACTGTGGGTGCTCAGCTCTTTCTAAGGAAGTGATGGTGGGAAAAGGCGGCTTAGGCCCTGAGGCTGTAACCTTGTTTTCAGTCAAATTGTAACAGAATAGCCTGAGCCTCACCTTCCTTCCTTCACTATTCAAAATAAAGCAAGTACCTTTGCTGAGCCCTCTGAGCCCCAGGAGCCCCCCTCAGCAGGAACTCCAGATACACCCTGATGTAAATAGAAGAGGGGCAACTATTGAAGAAAATAAAACAGAAGGATACCGGAGAGCTAGCACAGAGTGAAGGTGTGTGTGTTCGCCTTGCAGTATGCATACCGCAGTTCAGTCCTTGGCACCCCATATGGTTCCTCATGCCTGCCAGGAGTGAGTGCAGAGCTAGGATTAAGCCCTGAGGCACTGCCAGTGTGACCCCCGAAAAACATAAAACAAAACAATAAAAACAGGGGAGTTGCTATAGCCTTTGGGAGTTTCCTCCTAGCTATCATACGAAAAACCTTGAGCTACCAAGAAAGAGGATGAGTTGACTTCATCAAAGTTGAAAACACATCTCGAGAATGTATTTTTTTTTTCAGCTGTATGTGACATGGAACGTTGTATAAGTTTAGGGAACGTGACACATTCTTTGAGAAATTCATTTGTTTCAAAGGATGCACCTGGCAAAAATTCTTCCTGGTGGGCTACTTCCTCCGATGGGCCAGCTTCCTGGCCCTCCTGAGAGCATTTCGAGAGCATTGAAGAAACAATTGCCCCAGAATGGCTGCAGAGACAAATGCTCTGACAGCCTGAGTCCAGAAAGGAACTCATATCTAGGTGGCCATTGTTCTTTGTAATTAATCCCCATCAACCTCCAAAGGACCCTGACATCGGCACGTAAATTAACCTGGGATAAAGGCACTGAAGGGGCAAATCATATCAGGCAACATAACTAGGCGGGTGCCAGTGCCTGCCAAAGGGCGTAGTGGAATGGCAGCCCCTGGGTTCAAGAGCTCTTTGGGGAATGGTGAAAATGTTCAACTGTGTCCACTGTGGTAAAGGGCTGCACAGAATATGCACTGGCTGGTCACTTTGAAGGCCTGGTACAAGAGTTCTTACTCTGGCAGCAGGGGGCACCTGGGTTTCAGTCTAGCCCCCACCCTTCTTAGCCCCACCACCCTTGGGTTGGTTGCTCAGTGTTTCTCTAACTCAGTTTCCTGATCAGTAAAATGGGTCGGATGAACTCCACCTCCCAGGCTTTCCAGGAACTTTTGGTATACACAGGGAGGGGATGTGTCTGCGGGGCTGGGGATGTGGCTGAGTCTCTGCACTGTCTTCAGATGTCTTCAGAATGACCAAAGAGAGACGTTAGACCTGTTCCCCGGTGTCAGAGTAGTGAACCTCAGTCATGGGCTGGCCAGGATGGGCTGGGCGCTGTAGGCGGCAAGGTGAACTGGGCAGAGGTGGGGCCGGACCAGACTGTGGAGAAAGGCCAAGGAGAACCAGAGGGCGTGAAGGGGCTTCAGGCTGGTCCCAGAAACCACTTTCTCTTGGGCAGGTCAGCTGCTTCTGCATCTGGAGCATATGTGTGCCAGTGTGCACACACGTGTGGATATATGCATGAGTGGGAGGTGCATGTGTTTTCCAATAGTGCGTGTCAATCCGTTGTGCCTCTCTATCCAGCCTCCTTTGGAGAATGAACCAGGTAGCCCTCTTCCACCCCTTTTTGGGAGCACTTCATTCCACCCTGATGGCTCAGAGGGTGGTTGGAAGCTTACTGCTGAACTGTCTTTCAGGGGTGTGGGAGGGAGCAGTGGTTGCCTGGTTCACATTTGATGAATGCTCGGGGTTGAAATTATGGTCAGTTCCTTTTCTCTCAAAAATGGGGAACGCACCCCACCTCCCCCCCACCTGGCCCTGCGCTCACTATTCATTTTCTTCCGGAAAGTGGGTTCCTGTCAACTGCCAGGCCTGCTCAGGGCATGCTCTAGACACAGGAAGGACATTCTGAAGAACCACCTACCTTGGGTGGGGGTGTGGGGGTCATCAAAGAGGTGTTCTCTAAAGAGAACAGGGTTTCTTTGGGGAGTGTGGAAATAATCTGAAAAAGGGTGGTTCTGGCGGATGTGGGCACAGACCCGCCAATCAGATGAAAGCATCAGATGCCTCTCTTTTTTTTTAAAAAAGGATTTATTTTATTTATTTATTTTTAATTGAATCACAGTGAGTTGTTCACAATTGGGTTGCTCAGTCGTATACCATCACCAGTCCCTTCACCAGTACACACATTTTGCACTACCAGTGTCCCCAGTTTCCTCCCTCCCCATATCCCCTTGAATGTGTGAACTGCCTGGGGTATAGCTTACTATCAAGAAAGCTGCTTGGTTAAAGATGGCCATCACCCCTCCCCCACAAAATGGGCTGGCTACATAGTCCCAGGTAAGGCACGCGGCCTTGCATGCAGCCGGCCTGGGTTCAATCTTTGCCGTACCTGCCCTCCCTGAAAACTGACAGGCGTGAGCTCTGATTCCAGACCGAGGAGTTAAGCCCTGATCACCACTGCGTGTGGCCACATATATATTAAGGATGTCACCCATGGGGCAGCCCTTCTCTTTCTTTTCCCTTTCCAGGGGGGCCCCTAAAGACTAGGCACCCCCACCTACGTCAGCACCCCCTCCCCAGAGCTGCCTGGCTGGGCTGGGCGCCTCATTGTGATTGCAGATGGTCGGTCGCGTATGCAGCAAGGAGAACTATCTGGAAGGCATTTAATATAGTGACTCACAGGGTCATGCTTGGAAAATTCATTCAAATTGGCTTGGCATCAAGCCAAGGAAAACTGTCTGAAGAGGCTGTAAACAGAAGGTAATGGATTGAGTTGAAGGAGGGATGAAGGGAGGTAGCAGGCAGCACACAGCCCCAAGGCCACTAGCAGGAGGGGCTGATGCAGTGACAAGCTTCCTCTGGGGCTGCCTCGGCGCCTCCGCTCTCTGCTCTGGACGTCCCTGCTACCTGGTGACTGATCCCCTGCCTCTCGCAGATGCTATTTCTGTTTGGACGTTGCCAGGGGAGGGCAGACAGAGGCTTGCATCCCTGGGGCCCCAGTGAGCTGCCCAGGCCCCCACCTTTGGAAACCCACCCGTCTCTGGACTCAAACATTCCTATCAGCCTTGGCTGTGGTTTGAGTTAGGGGAAAAAACCCAGGAGACTTCCAGATGAGTTTCCCAGGAGATTTTACAAGGCCCATGTGTGCACAGAGCCTGATGGAGCCTTCCAAAGGACAGCTCAGAATTGCACAGGGGGCATTCAGTGATTTTCAGGATCTTGGTGTTGCGGCAAGGAACTTGTGGAATGCTCTCAAGGATCATGGTCTGAGCAGTTCCACCCTTAAACACTCCTTTCCCCATGCTAGTGCTCCTCTGTTTGGCTATTGTCATCTGGAATGCGGGACATCAGGAAATCATACTAGTTGCACCAGGGACCACGCTTACACTTGGTGACAGTAGTGTGCTGGCACCAGGGATTGAACTCTGAGTCCTCATGAAAGCACTCAAAGCAGGTGCTCTGCGACCCTCGCTGCTGCTTTCCCTCCATCTGTTCCTCTCTCTCTCCCTTCCTCTCTCCTTTCCTTTTCTTCTCTTCCCTCCCTCCCTCCCTTCCTCACTGCCTTCTCTCTCCTTCCTTCCCTCTTATCTCTTCTCCTTTCTTCCCTCCCCTTCTCTCTCCTTTCTTTCCCTCCATTCTCTCTCCTTTCTCCCTCTCCTTCCCTCCCTCCTTCCTTCCTCCTACTCTCCCTCCTCCTTTCCTTTCTCCCTTCCTCTCAACAGTGCTGAGAACTGACCGCAGGGCCCTCACACACGTGTTCTGGCTGCTGAGCTCTACCCTAAGCCCTAATCACAGGTATAGTCGATAGAGTCTGATATGCCAAGTGTCCCTGTGTTTCCATTTCCATGCCTTCAATGATTGCATTCCACACCAAATGGGCACACTTACATTTTCACTCCTGACCATGCAGCTAGGATGAGGTCCCTGCCTCCTCCAGAGTCTTTCCAAGAGGCCTGGCACACTTGGTTCCTTGGGATCTGGTCATCTCCTGTCTGAGTGAATTCCAAACATCTCTCAGGTGAATCCTCGCGGTCAGCTCTCAGCACCGTTGAGAGAGGAAGGGAGAAAGCGAAGGGAGGGAGGGAGAGGGGAGGGAGGAAGGTAGAGTTGGAGGGAGGAAGGAGGGAGGAGATAGAAAAGGAGAGAGAATGGAGGGAAGAAAGGAGAGAGAAGGGAGGGAAGATAGGAGAGAGAGAAGGCAGTGAGGAAGGGAGGGAGGGAGGGAGAGAAGGAGAAAGGAAGGAAGAGAGTGAAGGAGAAATATGCCGGTTTAGCATATTTCTTTTGCCCACACCTGGAGGTCACAAGTCTGAACTAGGGTCTCGCTGCGCTGAAGTTAAGGCGCCATCAGAACAGGCTTCTGGACGTTGCATGGGAACAATTCCTTGCCTTGCATTTACCAGCTTCTACAGGTGTTCCACATTTTCTGCCAGCAGCCGCCTCTCTCTGACATACATGTCTCTCATCCTGTCTTTCCTTGACGGGACCATCCTGCCTCCCTCTCATAGCAATAACCCCTGCCCCCATGGTCCACAACCCTAGTTCCAGCTCAACAGTTCATTCATACCTGCTAAGTTTCTTTCGACTTATAAAAGAAGAGATTCATGGGATCCTGGAATGAGGACATGGAACCATTGTTCTGCTTGCTCCCTACTCCAGGGAGCCTTCTGGTGCCACCCGTAGGCCAAGTGGGAAGGTTTCATCCAAGAGATAAGGTCTGGTAACTATCTCCATGGAAGCAAGAATGTAGCCTTGAGCACAGATTTTATTTCTAGAAAGCCAGATGTTGAGGAATAAAGATAAGGATCAAAGATAAAATGCCAAGTTGAAAGAAAAACCAAGGTTGACAGTGAGTCACCATACCAGGGTTTGTTAATCTGGGGTCCAGTGTGGCACTGAGCAAAAAATTGAGCCAGTGGCCATTTGGAGCACAGCAAGTATTTCTGGACTGCCCGTCTGCTTCTGCACAGAGGACTTGGCTCCATTCCTTTTGTCAAACAAAACTTTTCGTGTTGAAATGATTTCCCACATCGACAAACCCTCAAACACAAATTGACAGACAAGTTGCAAAAATAGTGCAAAGAACTCTCTCTGATTTCCCCATCGCCAAGCTTTCACCATATTGGCCTCATGGGTCTCTGTCTTCTCTTTTTTTCTCTGTGCATGCGCACACATATATGCACAACACTGTTATTTTTTTTTAAAACCATTCTCAGGGTTCTTGCTGCCGTGATATGTCCCTCAAAACCCTTCAGAGAGCATTTCCTAAGCTCCAGATCACCTTTGTTCATAGCCACTGCACACCCTGCAGCCTGGGCATTGGATTTTGTGTGTTTGGGGCCCCCTCTCAGAGGTGCTCAGGGCTGACCCCAGGCTCTGTGCTCAGAGAAGTCTTTGTAGTACTGGGAATTGATGCTTTGAGCCATGCAAGATAAGCACCTTATCCTGTGCTATCTCTCAAATCCACAGGCTTTCACTTTTTTCTTGGGGCGGAGATGGTCACACACAGTGATACTCAAGGGTTCCACCTGGATCTGCACCTCAGGAATTACCCTAGAGCTCGAGACCATAGGGATGCAGGGGATCAAATCCAGGTGGGCCACCGGCAAGGCCCTCCCCCTGCACTATTGGTCCAGCCCCAGGACATTTACATATTTAACCACGTACTCCATGGCATTCTTCGTAAGTCTAAATCATGAATGCCCTTTGTAAAGCTACCCCAAAACCCACCATCAGCAGCAACCACCCACAGCCCCTTCTCTCGCTCTAGTCCCAGAGGAGCCCTCAGACCTTCTGTTGAATTAGAGGTGGGGTGCCTTTAGTTTCTTTAGATGTTGGGTATAGTTTCTTGGCCTTCCTTTGCCTGCTCTGACCCTGTTGCTTGAAAGAATATGGGCCTCCTACTCAAACACAGCCCCTGGGGGAGTTGAGTTGATTATTTCATTCAAGGGTGGTTTGCCCAGTTTTTCCACTCCCAGATGAATTGGCAAGGCTCTGTATTTGTCAGTTTAAAGTAATAAGAATCAGGGGGTATCGTAGGTGATATCATCTGCTCCTCCTTAAACTGTTTTGGGGACCTGAACTTGGGTGTCACGCACAAAGCATGTGCTCTGTCACTGAGCTCATGCCTGGCCCTTGCCTACCAGAGCTTGCCTGGCATCACGTCAACTGTCCCAGTCCACGATGATAGCTCAGTCACATGTAGAATTTCGAACGCCACTCCATCTTCTCTTCTACTACAGCCTCTTCCACCTGTGTAAGTGTGTGTTTGATAGCGGAATCATGGGTCCTCTGTTCTTATTCCCTTGGGTACTTATATATTGCTATCATTTTATGCTCTAAAGGTCTTATCATTCCAGACTTGATCAGTGACATGTCTTCACTTGGCTGCTGGCTCCTGCTTCCCACATCACCTTCCCTTTACCTTCCCTTCTGTTGCTTTGACAACTGAGGCTCACACACAGTCAGTTGCAGTTCCTGGACACTTAGCATTGGTGATTGTGCTGTGTGTGTGGGGTGTCACTCTCCTTGCCATGGAGTCACACAGCTTTTTTCTTTGCTTTGGGAAGACATCTGGCAAGACTCAGGACTTATACCTCACTCTGCACAGTGATCACTCCTAAAGGGGCCTCGACCCTTTGTGGTGCCGGAATCAAACTTGGGCTGGCTATGCACGTGCAGGGCCGCATCCTCCCTCTGTCCGTGGCTCTGGCCCCACAATGCTGTTTCTTTGCAGGGCTTAGGGGCAGAGGTCACACACACCCTCATTGCTAAGCTATGGCCAGAGCGGTCCCAGTCTCTGGGGCCCTCTCTGCACATGAGGGAGTAAACTCATGGCCCCCATGTGTGTACGGTTGCCACATGGCAGAGCCCACAGAAAGATCTGAGACTGACCTTCCCTCATATTTTCACGTATTCTCCCAGGCTTCTCTGGCAAGAGCACTGTCTCTGCTGCTCCCAGGAAACTTTGTTTCATGGGTGGTCAATGTGATTTAGAAACAAGACAAGGGTGACAGCGCAGGTTATGTTCATACAGTCATATGTACACTCACACACATGTGAATATGTCAGAGAGGGCACCGTGGTTTCATCCCCAATTCACACTTTTACTTGGCACCTCAATCCCACTATCTGCCTTTGTCCCTGCTTTGTGGATCCCTGTTTGTTGATTTTCTCAAACCCCCACCTTCTACTCACCTCTCAGAACAAATGGAAGCTCACGGATACCTTCTGTGTGCATGCCTTCCCAGCCCCACTGCTGGCTGCCCCACACTCTCATGAGCACACAGCTTGTTTGCGCACATGCCCACACGTGCTGCTCGCACCTACAATCAGGCTTACAGGCCCTCACATTTGCCCTCACATCCATGCCCCTCACAGGTTACCTCAGCATCACCACACCTATGGGTTCATCGCCAGTATGTCTTCAAACACCCTACACCTCCCACAGCCACGCCCAGGTGACACTCAGACATTTGTTCCCAGTCCCCTTCTAAAAACCTATTAACCTACACCCATTCTCAACATTGGTCCTCGCACACAGGAAGGCAAACAAGTAAATTTCCTGGGAAGTTCACAGCCCCCAGAACCTTGTATCCTTTCCACCCACTTGTATCTTGAAACCAAAGTTGCAGGGGCGGGACCAGGGTGATGGTCAGCGGGTAGGGCGTTTGCTGTCGCATGCGGTCGACCCAGGTTCGATCCCCCAGTATCCTATATGGTCTCCGAGCACCACCAGGAGTAATTCCTGTGTGTAGAGTCAGGAGTTATCCCTGAGCATCCCTGGGTGAACCTAAAAGCAAAGATAGATAGATAGAGAGATAAAGATAGATAGATAGATAGATAGAGAGAGAGAGAGATAGACAGACAGACAGACAGATAGATAGATAGAGAGATAGAGAGATAGAGAGATAGATAGAATAGATAAAAGAAGCTGCAGGGCAGTGAGGAAGTTGTTACAGATGATTTGGGTGTTGGATGGGAACCCCGCAAGGGGAAGTGGTTGGCTTCCAGTTTATTGTGTTTTCAAAGCACATGAGAAGCTCCATCCCTGAGCCTGCTGGTCTCAGGGCTGCCTTCTGGTATAGGGAGAGGTGACTCACCTGAGCACTTGTCCCTCCGCAGAAATTCTTGGCCTAATCTATTGGGCACCCCTTGGAGTGGAGGTTTTCAAGGCTTGGGCCTTTACGCAGCTGCCAAAAAGATACCCCAAACTTGAGGCCTACAACCCCAGAAGCAGCTTCTCTCCTGAGCTAGAAACCCCAGACGGGGCTCAATGGCTGACATCAGTGCTCTGGCTGCTGACAGGAGTAATCGAGTCCTTGGCCCTTCTTTATCTCTGTATAATGTTTGATGTCCCTGGGTAATCCAGACCAATGTCCCCATCTTGAGATATGTCACAGAACTTGTAGTTTTATGATCTGTAGCTGCAAACTTCCACTTGTTTGCAGGAGCTGGCCTTGAGCTGTGAAAGTGCCCTGGATACTTGACACTATGGCCCCTCTAACCTTTCCTGCACAACCTATGTGGCCACTTTTCTTCTACTCCAGGAACTTTGAGCTGAGTTGAGAGGAACCGGGCTTCTTTAAACCAGGTGACTTCCTGTGGGCTGAGCAGACCTGAGGAGCAGCCATGAAGCAGTGCAGGTAGGGCAGAAGGTAACACTGTTGGGATTTGGCATCAAGGCACAAATGCCAGGGTGACGAGCTTAGGCTGGGCACTCTGCAGAGATCAGATGGGTTTCTTTCCACTGGGTTCAGGGAGGCCATGGTAAAGTGCCAAGTGCATGTTTGTGGCATGGGGAGGACTGGCAGTAGCTGGTACTTAGGAAGATTGGTATGGCTGGGCATCGGGAGCCCTGTATGACCAGTAGAGGGGCCGAGGAGTGTGTGGAGAGAGAACACCAACCTCTTCAACTCTGGGCCACCTAAAACCCTTATGACTCCTAGCAGGCCCAGGAGGGGAAGTGGAGAGGAAGAGGGTCACTGGGATGGCAACAGCACCCACTGGGGACTGGAGCTAGTATTTCCCGCCAACTCTGCCACTTACTAGCCTGGGTCACACCACATGCCCTCACTAGCCAGCCCTCCCTTGTGCCACCTGAACCAGAAGGAAGGGGTAGCCTCCATAGCTTCTTCATTCGGTGAGAGCCACATCTGAATTGGTAGCTACCGGCACCCTACAGAAAAGGGCCTTATTTAGTAGGAGAGTGGGCAACGGACTGCAATGCTGAGTGTGATTTTCAATATGGGGTGAAGTGTGGAGTAAGAAAGGGGGCAAGGGACAAGGGAGGGTGATGTTAAACCTGAAAACACTCATTGTCCTAGAATACAACAGCATCAAATAAATGAGCAAAGTTGGGTAAGAGATTCTTGACCAAATTCTGTTTTTTGGTTTTTTTTTTGCTTTTGGAGTCACACCCTGCGATGCTCAAGGGTTACTCCTGGCTCTGCACTCAGGAATTACTCCTAACGGTGGTCGGGGACAATATGGGATGCCGAGGATTCAACCCGGAAAGTCGGTATAGGCCCTGCGCAGGCAAACGCTATACCCGCTGGGCTATCGCCCGCCCCATTTGACCAAATTCTGAAATCTGCTTTTCATGCCAGAACCAGCTTGTCCAGCAGCTGTCACTGCTCACTGCCGGGAACCCTGCTGTGCTCATTGTCTCTAGAGATTGACCTGCTTAGACACTTCTGAGATGCCCCAAACTATGCAGGAGTTCTGAGTGTGTGGACCTCCTTGTTTCAGCTTCTAGCTCCAGCTTGGGGCTTCCAGCTTCCAGCTTGGGGCTTCCAGCTTCCAGCTTCCCAAGTTCTTGTACATGTCCACATTCCCGTCTTCACACGGTGGCAAAAGAAGCACCACCCTTTCTTTTTCATTTTTAATAGTGTTAAATAATTTTCAAGGGACCTCTCCAGAGGTGCTGGGACCACCAGGGCTCTGCCAGTGTCAGGGCTCAAACTCAGGCCATCAGCATGGGAGGTTGCGCCCTTGAGCCTCCCACCTCTTGGGTCACATTGTGTTTGGTTTTTCATGTCTGTTGACTGGCATTTGGGGTGTTTCCAACTTGAGATTGGGATAAATAAATATAGTGAGATCAGTGAACAATACTTTTTTGGGGTGGGACACTAGGTAGTGCACTGAGGTTACCCCTGGCTTTTCACCAGGGATAACTTCTGGAGTGCTTGGGGACCATATGGGGGGCAGAGGATCAAACCCAAGTCAGCTGCATGCAAGGCAAATGCCCTCCTCTCTTGCTGTAGTCTCTGGCTCGCAAGCCCTTACCGCTGGACTATCTGTCTAGAACAATTCATTTTGAGTGGCAACTTGAGGGCTGAGTCCCAGGGAATCATGGTCTCCACTTGCTGAGAATCTGCAGGCTGTATTCCACATCCCCAGCTGTGTCGAGGACCAGTTCTACTTCCCAGCTCCACAGGAGTACTTGGGGCTGACTTTGAAGGTCCAAGTAAGGAAAGTGGGAAGAGGCTTAAGGGTTCCAGGTCCTGGTAGCTTGGAAGTCAGTGGTATGGATTAGAACTACTCCAGGCCAGCTGTGCCTCCCTTATTGATGGGAGTTTGGAGAGCACACGCTAAGGTCCTGAGGCCCACTGGACAGCTTATTGAATTTTGCAAGGACTCTCTTGGGAAATTGGAGGGGGACCTAAAGGAGGGGAAGACAAGAAGTGGGAAACTTGGGGGAAAGCCAAGGACAGTGACACAGAACAATATCATCACTGAAATCACGGGTGACTTGTGTCCTGCTGGCAGCATCCTTGGAGCCCCAGTGCCATATGTAGGCAGATATGATGTAGATAGAGAAAGATGAAGGAAGGAAAAGAGGGTATCGAGGGAAAGGTAGAAGGAGAAATAGAGGCCGGAGCAATAGTCCAGCGAGTAGGGTATTTGCCTTGCATGTGGCCGTCCCGAGTTCGATCCCTGGCATCCATATAGTCCTCGAGCACTGCTAGAGTAATTCCTGAGGTAGAGCCAGGAGTAACCCCCTGAGCATTGCAGGTGTGACCCAAAAGCAAGAAAAGAAAGGAGAAATAGAAAGAAGGATGGACATAAAGAAGGGAGGACAGACAAAAGGAAGGAAAGGAAGAAAAGAGTGTTGGAGAGAAGGTAGAAAGGAAGGAGAGAGGGAAGACAGGAAAAAGAAAGAAGAGAGAGATAAAGGAAGGGAGGGAAAGGGAAGATGGATAGGAAGAGAAAGGAAGAGGGAAAAAGGAAGGGGCGGGAAAGGAAAGAAGTAAGGACTTGAACCAGAGATTTATTACAGTGTGCAGGAGTCTTGCCTTGCGACAGCAGACGGGCTTTGATTCTGGCTCCACGTATGGTCCCCCTAAGCCCACCAAGAATGATTGCTAGGCACAGAGCCAGTACTGCTGAACATAGCCTTGAGTGGCCCTAAAACCAAAAAATACAAAATGAAGAAGGAAAGGAAGGGAGGCAGGGAAGAGGAAAGAGGGAGGGAAGGAGGGAGGGAGGGAAGAGGGAAGGGAAGAAGGGCAGAGGGTGAAAGTGGCTACCCAGGTCTCTGGAGTTCACTGGCATGAGCCTATGAGACTCCCCTGGTGACTGGCAGGGCCCAGGGACAAGTGGTGGCAGCTGCTGAGACCATGGAAGCCAGGGCTCAGGGAAACAACAGGCTAGCCAAGTGGTCTAAGGGTCACCCGGGCTACGGCCCTCCTGCCCCCTTCTCTCAGTACATTCCCCAAAGGCGGAGAAGAGAAGCTCCCAGAAGGGCACCTCAGTCCCGAGCTGCTGGTCTTACCCTCTGAGTGCCCAGTGGATTCTTGCTCATTAGCCTGGCAGGTTGGAGGCATTCCGAGCACCCAGGCTACCCTGCCAACCTGACTAGAACCTGGCAAGGCAAGACTCTAGCACTTGAAGTAAGACTCAGGTACCCAGTAGGATGGGAAATACTAATGGGGAGTGGTGGGGTACCGGATAGTGGGTGTGGTGTTTTTGCCCTTTATCTAGAAACTCCTGTTTGGGCTGGGACTCCAGGACCACCAACTGGGTCTCACCACTTCGATTATTCTCCCTGTTCTCTCCCTCCCTCCATTTCCTTCCCTAGGACCCCTTTTCTCTCTCCTCCCCCACCTTCCCTGTCCCCTACTCTCATCCCTGAGCACCTGGCTGGTGCCTGCCCCCATCTTCTTCCCTCTGCTCCCCAGGCTGAGAAGGAGGTGGCAGGAGGGGAGGAGAGTAGAGTGATGATATTGGTGGGGGCAAGATGGAACATCCTGGTGGGGATGAGGGATGGGGTGAAGTCACCAGGTCCTAGGGGCCCGAGACAGGTGTGAAGCTCAGGCCAGACTGCTGAGGAGCCCCCCTTCTGCTCTAAAGCAAGTCCCCGTGCTGGGAGGGTGTATATGTGCTCCTTTGGGGGTGTATGTGAAGAAGTGGGGAGCACTCTTAGCAGTGACCTAGGTCTAGTCATTTGCTGCTTAGGTGTCATTTTTCTCTTCCGCAACATTCTAGGATTGAGGATTCCTTGCTACACTGGCACCCCATCCTCTCCGACTTTCTGCTTTGAAGGCCCAAGTAGGGAAGAGGGGCTTGAGCTATAGTACATTGGGAGAGGAATTTGCATTGCACATGGCTGACCCAGATTTCTTCCTGTCAATGCAGAGCTCCCAAGCCTCTCTAGGTGTGACCCTTGAGCACATATATGAGGGAATAAGCCTCTAGTACAGCCAGGTGAACCCCAGCCCCCAAACTCCAAGGTATTGTGGCCCCTCATCCCTATGTCGATAATTCTGTCATTTCTGTGGTTTCCTGGATGGTAGTGGCACCCCAAGACTGCAGTGTGTGCTGGGGTCTGAGATCCACTGGGCCTGTGCAGCAGTCACGGGCCAAGCATGGGTCAGCCCCAACGGGACCTCAACTCCCACACAGACACATACTGGCACTCATTTTGTTTGCACAATAACCTCTGCCCTGTCACTTTTGCTTGTAGTCTTGTTATAATAGACAAGCTCCCCTCCTCAAATTAAGGATTACTTTCTACGAAGGACATCATGGATAGTTGATAGACAAGGCAGATGGGGAGAAGATATTTGCTGTTTGAAGCCGACTAGGGATTAATAGAGAACATATACAAGGAAATTTTCCAAAAACCAAGACACAGACGCAACAGGAAAATGAGCAAAGCATATGAATAGGCAATCCCCAGAAGGAGAAACCCAAAAGGCTAGTGTGAGTCTGCTGAGAGAGGCTCGGATTCGTTAGTAATCAGAGAAATGCAAATTAAACAATAAGAGAAGGTACACACATGTCAGATTGGCAAAATCAGCAATTGGATGCCAAGATCTGGCTGCAGTATAGAGAAGGGGAACCATTGTGTGCTGGAGGAGGGGAGCAGCCAGCTACGGTTGCCTAGGCTATGTGACCAGTATATTCCTGCTGGGCATTGCCTGGAAATTCTAACAGTCCACAAAGGGATGCTCAGTGACCCAGACTGCTAATACAAAGTATCAGACACCATAAAACAAGAGAAATGTGCTTTCATTGTTCTGGAGATAGAGAAGTTCCAGCAATATCACATGTCACTAAGTATAGTCCATCTCTCTCCTCCTCTGTGATGCCTCCATTTTCAGAACTGCAAGCATTCCTTCTGCCACAGCCCTCCCATCTTCAAGGTTATCATCTTCGCATTGGTCTTGTTCCATTTTTCTTCTTCTTCTCTCTCTGTTTATCAAGTATGCCTTGACTCCCATCTTCTCAGAATTCCTATGTACTGATTGAATGGTGCCCTTTTCCCAACTTTTGCTCCCCAGTCAGTGAAGAGACTTATTAGGTAACAAGTCTTTGCAGGTGGAATTCGCTAAATGAGGGGAATACCGCACCCCTGGATACTATAACATGGTGCTTATGCAGGAGTGTGACCCCTTCTTGGACTTTTTTCGTGAAATCGCATCCTCAAAGTTCCTTTTGCCTTGTTGGGTCACAGTGTCTGCCTCATAGGTTCCAGGGAGTAAGATGTGCTATTTTCCTTGGGGCTGCTTGTGTCTGCTACAGGGACATGCCAGATGCATTCATTATTATATATTCATATATCATCCATATTATTGTTGTTGTTGTTATTATTTATTATGTACTCCTTGTACTAGTAGAGGGTTGGAAGACACATCTGGGGAGACAGAAGTTACTGAGTGGGTCCAAGAGGTAGAGAGGACTCTTGCACATAGGACTGGGAGGAAGAGACGGACACGCTCCCAGAACAATGTCATGTGTGTAGTGTGTGTGTGTGTGTGTGTTGAAAAAAGACTCTCTATCTCTGTTTCTGTCTGTCTCTTTCACTCACAAAGACATACATGTACACACATAATCTACATACTGCAGAGTGCACAATGAGGGATGGGTGGATGGAAGGAGGGATGGATGGATGGAGGAAGGGATGGATGCAGAAATGAGGGGATGGGTTGGTCCAGAGATGGACCCTCAGAGCATCAATGAATGGGGCCTGCTATTACTAGATGACCAAAGTAAAACAATGTGAAAGGAAACACGGGTGACGGAAGCCTTCTAGAGCTGCCCTCCAAAGAAGCCTGACTTTTTGTATGAAGACACACCATCCCATTATCTGCAATAGCTGTAGATGGCAGCAGCCACTGAACTCATCCTCCCTTCCTTTCAGGAAGGACGGAACCGTGAGGTCTTCTGAGCAAAGGGACAGACACGGTCCTGAACAATATCCAGGAACAGAGACAGCCGTTCTCATGCCATTTGCTGGAACCCGACAGTTGTTTCCCGTCTGCCTGAGTTGAGGGCCGGGCAGGCAGTTGACGGTTGGCCAGCTCACGGCCAACCAGGCTTTATTTCTTGAATACACCTGGCCCCTGGCCTCCCTTTTTTCCAACTCTAAATATTGTGTTCCTTGACCCCTGGTTTTGCTACAGGAGCATAAAGAGAGTGAGGCCAGAGAGCCTAGAAAGAACCACGTCAGTCACAATGAACCACCGGTGGTGGTGGGGAGTGCTGGGGACCCTTTGCTTGTTTTTTGTGGGGGCAGTTCGTCATAGTTCCATGTAAAGTGCCATCCTTCTTAGCTATATGTGAGGGTGAAGGAAAACCTAACTCTTGTTTGCCTGTTTCACAAACGCCAGAGGGAAAAAGGAGGACTATAACATTTTGCTGTAATCTTTTCTGCTCCTCACCTGCCTCCCTCCACCCCCAGTCAGACATCTTTCAGTATGAGTGACTTTCAGTATTTTTAAAGCTAACAAACAACAAGAAGACTTGTAAATGTGGTTGGATTTTTGTTGTGCTCCTGTCGGGGGTCCATCTGATTGTATCAGGGATTCGTATTTGGTGTAGGCTCCCAGTTTTTTTTTATCACACCATACATTCCTCCCTGGCTCCTGGCCCCTCTGTTCCAGGATCCCGGGAAACTGGGGTTCCACAAAGAGGTAAGGACTCCGACCTTAGGTTTCCATCACTGTGACGAGGCTTTAACAGCCTGCCCAAGGTCTGTGCTCTTCGGGAACAAATACTTCATTTGCGCCTTGCCATGTCTCCCACAGTTGGTGGTCCTTGTGTGAAACAGACACTGGAAAGAAAATCCATCCAGAGGCTTTATTGGTTTCCTTGCTATTTGCTGGGGCAGTGTCGGTATTATGGAAGCAGGAGAAGAGGAGAAATGAACTGGTCCCATTTACTGCTCCTGCATATTCCTGGCCAGCAGAGAGGCTTCTGTCCCTCAGCCCCCAAGCCTAGACTGACTCCTCTGCTCAGGAGGGTTAATAATATGCTGGTAAAGGTGCTGCCTAGGACTCAGGAAACCAAGAAGGAGACTAGGGGAGGCAGTGACCCAGGGAGTGGGGGTAATGATTTGGCTCCCCTGTTCAATCATCACTCTTCTTGCTCTGCTCTAGCGCTACCAGGAGTTATGGTTTCATGGGAAGAGCCATTCACTTTGATGTAGGCTCAGGGCTAGCTTAGAAGGCTAGACAGCATGTTTTGTAGACAGGGGGCCCATATTTGATCCCCAAGCTCTCCGAGGATTGTACCTCCTGAGCCCAGAGGTGGAAGTAGCTCCTGAGGGCTATGGAGTCCAAACAAACCAAAAAAATATGGAAATCCCTGGACTATATCTGTAAAACCATTACTAATCCCCAGAAATTGTTATAACAAATTGCCACAAACCAGTAACTTAATCCACCAGAGTCTGCTGTGTGCTCTGTGTTTGAAGTCCAGCAGTCTGCAGTCAGTATCTGAGGGGGAAAATATGGCACTTTCAGGAAGAATACCCTCCTTGGTTCTTTTTCTCCAGTGGCTGCTGGCAGCCCTGGCTTCTGGTCACATCACTTGTCTCTTGAAGATCTGCTTCCTGAGCCCAGAAAGATAGTCAGGGCTTAAGGTGCTTGCTGTGCATGCACCTCATTCATTCCCTAATTTGCTTATGGCCTCCCTTCAGGAGGACAGTGGGTGGTCTAGGGAAGGCACAGGCAGGAGAAGCCATTGGGACCTCTGGGAGGAGTCTGGGAGTTACAGAAGCCACTGGTGTACCCAGGGCTTCCAGCTGTTAGAACAGATAAGCAGAGCCTCAGGAGGGGTCCCAGAAGTTGGTTGCAGGAACCTGTCGGGCACCAGATCTGGAAAGGGCCTTCCAGGGTCTTTATGTTAATGTTATGGAGTATCCTGAAAGGTTTTTAATCTGAGTTGTGACAAGAGAGCCAAGGACAGTTGGGGAGTTTGAGGGACCAGTCTGGCCCAGCACAGGTGGCCAGACTGTAGCACCATTTAGGAGGTAGAATGGACAGGATTGGGTGAGGATATGGTTGTGGAGGATGAGAGAAGGGGAAGGATGCTGGAGTGGTGGTGGGGGATACCTTGGGGGGTCAAGGGCTAAGGTTGGGGAATTTGGTTGGGGTCGGGCAAGCCAGGTGACCCTGCAATAAAGTCAGTAATCACCCTCCAGCCCTTTGGCCTTTCCTGGTTTTGTCTCTGTGACAGTGAAGAGGCCAAAGAGTACGCCTGAGTTGGTCACAGATGCTGGAAAGGTGCTGTGTGGCCAGCCCCTCCCTGTTTGCTTCCCACCAGTCCACCAGCTGCAGAAGTCTGTTGAAAAGACAGGGATCCAGAAGGTGCTTCTAGTCCCTAGGTCTGTCCGTGACGGCCCATGCCATTGGACCAAACACTGGGCTTTGGGGTTTCTAAAATAGCCCGAACATGACTGTATAACTGTGAGGGAGAAGTTAGCTATCCCCAGCCTCTTCACAAACTGTTCAGTAACGAAATACAATCTAACAACATTGTCACAGCCCCTTGAGGCCTCATGGTTTGCATTTGCTACTATTTCCACACTTATTGTATCAGCTTTGATTGTCCTTTTTACTGGAACCAGGAATCAGGCCCTACCGCAGTAGAAGGTTGAGATGATAGTCCCGTAGATTTGGAGAACAAAAATGCCTTTTCTGTGAAAGCCCTGAAATAGGGACGCATCTGCATGTGTTTTAAAAAGTTGCCCAGAATCCTGGGGACAGATTACCGGAGAAGATTTAGTATGAAAACAAACATGCCCCTACCACTGACTACAAGAAATCTGGTTATGGGTCCAGAGCGACAGCACAGTGGGTAGGATGTTTGCCTTGCACGCGACCAACCCGGTTCTATCCCTGGCATCCCGTATGGTCTCCCGAGCACCGCCAGAGTAATTCCTGAGCGAAGAGCCAGGAGTTACCCTGAGCGCCGCTGGGTGTGACCCAAAAAAAAGCAAAAAAAAAAAAAAGAAGAGGAAAGAAAGAAAGAAATCTGTTAGACCATCCGGTTACTCCTGCACTCATCTGTGTGTGTTATTGGGGGAATAATCCCTGAGTTCCCCTCTGAGGAACTTTGGAGGCAGGAGGCTAGAATGTCGGGTATCACTGCACTTGAGCGCTTGTGCTCCAGTGGATGTGAAGCTGGGAAGAGTTCCCAGAGATTCTCTAGAAGCTAGTGAAGCACCTTGTCTGTACAGACAAGAAACCGAAGACCATAAGGTGCAATGGTTTCTTTAGGAGGTTTTCCAAGAAGCCGGGAAGCTGTGGTAGGGCCGAGAAGCTTCTTGTCTGTGCTCTAGGCTGATTTTTCTGATATTCGATTTGCAAATGCAGTTACGTGCCCAAAAAGAAGCCCTCCTTAATGGGAACCTGCAGCAAAATGTAAGCTTGAGCTTGGCCCTGGCCTCGGGAATGTCCATTTTCTAAACAAAAAAGTTCCACTCTACAGAGGGCAAATGCCCTCCTGGCATCCTTCGCCGGAGCTTGACCCAGTCCCATGGCTCGCTCTGGAGGACCAGTGAACTGAAAGTGGTTCAGTCCTTGCTCCTCTCCTGGTTGGGCTAGGCCAGTATTGAGGGCCCCATTGCTGGGATCTGGTCTGCTGTGGCCCGGGTCACATGCCCCAGAAGAAGTGGCCGCCTGTTCTTAGTAGGGGCATCCCTGATGTGGAGCAGCATCACTGAGGCTTGAGTGTGGAGGTCTCTGATGTGACACTGAAGGCCACTCCTGAGGAGCACAGGAACCATATGGGATGTCGGGAATAGAAGCCGAGCTAGGTCAGCCACATACAAGGTAAACGCCTTCCCGGGAACTTGTGGCTTGAGCTCTCCTCGCAGGTGAGGATGTGGCTTCCTGTGGCCAGGCCCAGCTCTTCTCCACCTGGCAGTCCCCTCCTTGGGGACTGTTCTTATCTGCCCCAGGCCCATGGCACACACACTTGGGAATAAAGGAGGCCACACTTGCCAAGCAGCCTAGAGGCCCCCACAACTAAAGGGCAGTGCCAGGGCTTTCTCTTGGGAGTGCCGTCAGTGGCCAGCCCCCAGCTTCATCCTCTGTGTTCATTGCCCTCTCCAGCCAGATTGTCTTCCTTGTTTGGGTGAAAGTGCAAATTGAAAGAGGGATTGGGGACCGACCATAGTCCAACAGGAGGGTGTTTGCCTTGTATATGGCTGACCTGGGTTCAACCCTGACATCCCATATGGTTCCCTGTGCACTGCCAGGAGTAATTCCTGAGTGCAGAGCCAGGAGGAAGCCCTGAGCATCCCAGGGTGAGACCTAAAAAAGAAAGAAATAAAGAGGGTACGGGTCCTACTTCTCTGCGCCTCCACTGCACTCATCCTAGTTCAGGCCTGCATTCACCTCAAGGTCTGAAGACGCCCCTCAGCACAAGGTCTCCCAAGGCAGCCAGACATGGGTTACAAAGGAGCTGTGAAGGATGATAGTGATGGAGGGTTGGGGGAGAGAAGGAGGAATGGATCAATAGGCCGTGCCCTCTTCTAGAGAGGCAGCACCCGCACATCAAGAGCCCAAGAGACTGAGGAGAGAGGGCAGAAGTCCCCAGACAGGACTAGTGTGGAGGGTGGGGGGGCATCATCCTGCAGCTGGCTGCCTGGACAGCCACTGGGCATCTGCAGGAAATGTGGCTCTCCAACCCAGGGCCCAGCTCAGCTCTCCATACAGCTCCACGGAACGCTCTCCCTTCTGCAGGGCTTCTGGCCACTGCCTCGCTCAAATGCCCACCGCTACTCGCCATTGCCTAGAGGCTGTGAGAGAATGTGCAGATAACTGGGACCAAACCTGTCATGGGCACCTTGGTGTCTGAGTGATTCAGACTTGTCTTGGCCAGGCCCAAGAGCTTCTGCTCCTTGGGGGGAGAGCAGCTGTCCCTGCCTCCACTCCCAGCTGCTTCTTAGCTTAACTTGTTCATTGGTTGCCCATGGAAACCCCGCCCACCTCACCTTGAGCCTTGAGCTTCAAGTGACCCCCTTCCACAGAAAGCCGACCCAGCTGCCACTGCAGTCAAGAGCAGAATCCGCCTTCCTCTGGCCTTGGCTGGCTCTATTCCACCTGGGCCCCATAGCGATGGGAGCATCTGCTTTCTAGATTGTCGTCTGGGCCATGAGATGGCGGAAGTCCTCCAACCCCTCTTTCGTTGGGAAAGGTCAGGAGAAAACTTCATTTGTTGCCGTAATTTGACCACACTGCTCAGTGCCACAAACTGGGACAGAGAGGATAGGAGAAGATAGATTCGGCCTTCTAAGGCTAGGAATGGATTCCTGCTCACTAGATGGTACAAAGTGTATGGCCCAAAGGTCTGGGCTACTGGTTGTGTTTGTATACTTGAGGCCAGGGTTCAATCCCCAGCACTGTTTGGTCTCAAGCTCAGCCCAGGAGATACACCCCATCACCCCACAAAAGGAAGAATGTCGATGTCTCTAGGGACACCAGTCTCCCACTCTCCTATTTTTTTTTTATTCTGTTTTGGGGGCCACATCTGGCTGCGCCCAGGAATTACTCCTTGTGGTGCTCTGGAACCATATAGCATGCCAGGGATCGAACCCGGTCAGGCTGTGCAAGTTGCAAGGCAACAGCCCTACCTGCTTTATGCCTCTCTCTCTCTCTCTTCCCTCTCTTGCTCGCTTCTCCACTCTCCACTCTCTCTTTCCATCACAGGAAACTGAGGGCAGAAAAGAGGGATGTGGAGCATTTTTCTAGTAGCAGCAGTAGTACCATTTGGGGAGGGGCGATCTTCTGTGCCTCTTACCAGTGCAGGACTTGCTTTGGTCCAAAGGAAGAAAAGGCATCTGGAGAAAGAGAGAAAAAAAGAGTCTGCCGTAGAGGCAGGGGGGTGGTGATAGGAAAACTGGAGCATTGGTGGTGGGAAATACTCACTGGTGGAGGGACGGTAATAGAACTTTGTATGATTGAAAATCAATCATGAACAATTTTGTCACTATGTATCTCATGTGATTCAATAAAAGAAGAAAGAGAAAAAGGTATCTGTGCCAATAGAATGTTGCCCCATTGGGTTCTCAGTGAGTCAGACTGGAAACCTTGGCATTTAGAGGGGCAGATTCTGAGGGTCCCAGGACAGGCCACCAGCCAGTGAAGAGCTGGTGGGAGCCTTAGTGCCTTCTATGTGGGGTGAGGTCATGAGAGATGAAAAGTCCCTAGTACTGATGGGGCTATTCCTCTGCTCCGCCCCCAGAAAAGCAGAGGTACCCCATGTTGTTGCTGGTCCCCCTCACTGAGTCCTTCACCTCCTGGGCTGCTGTTGGTTATGACTCAGGTACCGACCAGCAGGGACTTGGAGGTCACCCAGGGGTCACCGCTCCAGGTTTTGGACATGTGAAAGGAGGGACAGCTGGCCTCTGGGGTGCCCAATGCCATGGAACCTAGGTGAACATGGCCCCCAAGGGTCCTGGGACTCTAGGCGCTGTAGCTAGAGCTACCAAGGGAGGGTAAAGAGGACAGAAAGGGTCAAGAGACCTGGTTTGGTCAGGAACTCCAGTGGGACCCTAACTGCCCCTCAAGTTCGCCCCAGTTTACCGCTTTACAAGCAGGCTAGGATGGCAAGGGCAGGCTCAACGCTGGGGAGGTGAAGTACTAAACACCTCTGAAACAGAAGCAGCAGTGATGGGTGAGGGGTTGTAACTGGCCCAGGAAGGCCTAGTGGCCATTAAAAACTCCCTGAACTACTTACCCTGAGAGGTTCTTACCGCCCATTTTCTGCGAAAAACCTGAATATTTCAGTGACTCTGTAACCAGCCCCACTTGTCTCCAGCCCCCCCAACACAACACACACAGTACTTCCTTGGGTGAGCCTCAGGGATGGGACAGATGAAGCGCTGAGATAAGGGATCACTTGTATCACTTGTCTTCCTCCGATTTGCTGGAGCGGCCCCAGTAATATGTCCATATGTCCTGTCACTGCTAGTGTGGCCCAAGGGCAACTGCTCACTCCAGGAACATGAAGATCCTCAAAACATTCCATCAGGTCATGGGAATGAGGTCTATAATTGTTACCGGTTTTTGGCATATCAAAGACGATACAGGTAGCTTGTCAGGCTCTGCGGTGCGGGTGGGATACTCTTGTAGTAGTAGATATAAGGGGATAGTAGTAGAGATAGGGGATAGATGGTGATTAAGAGATCTAAGGGCTTATCTTTGTTGGAAGAAGAACAGTTGCTTGAATTTTAGGGGTTGAAAAGCTCTTTTCCATTTTTCCAAGAGTTTCAGGCTACCCACCAGCTGGAGGTGATTCTGGCTGAGGCTGCCCAGTGCTCGGCCTCAGGTGATTGACTATTCCAGATGTTCCCAGGAAGATACAGAGGGCCCCTTCACTCCTTGACTGGTTGGAACTATCCCCAAGCCTGGAGCTAGGGTATCTGCTGAAATCCCAGGGATGCAAAACTTGGGGCCTGAGGCACCCTGACTCTCTCCCTGTCCTCTTTGGTTTTGAGGCCCTACCTGGCAGTACTCAGGGCCTACTTTCATCTGTCTCTGTGCTCAGAGATCACTCCTGGTGCTAGGGGACCAGGAGGGCCAGGATCAAACCCAGAACTCCTGCAAGCAAAGCATGTGATCAACTATCCCAGGCCTGGCTACATTCCAGACTAACCTGATCTTGCCTCTGGGTAACCTTTGACCACCAGACCACCTTCACAGTCATCTAACTAGCAGATCGGACATGCAGGGCCTCGCTAAGGTGGTAGAATCACCTTGGAGACTAGAGGTTGGTCAAGACTGGGAGTGATGAATGGAGAGACAGATCTTTACCATGAGCCTTCCTGCCCCACTCCACGCTTCACCTGCTCATGGGTCTGAGATTTAACAGTGAGCAGACAAGACCAGAACTGAATTAGGAGTTCCCACTGAGGGAGGAGCATGCTAGGCCATGGCCTGTGCCACAGACAGTAGGTGTTGAGGAGACAAGGAGGCTTGTGAGCCTCCTCCAGGACTTCTGGGCAGGATAGAGGCTTTGGAGAGTCTGAGGCAAAACATGGAGTGTTGTGTGATGTGTGTTTGTGACAAGAGTGTTGGCGGGATCTGTGTATCTGAGACAAGCAGGAACACTAAGCTTACGGCAACCATCTTTAAAGCCGATGGCATGCTCAGCGACGCCAGAGTCCAGTTCTGTGAAGTCCTGAGGACAAGGGCAGTGACCACTGGCTTCCGATCCAGATCAGAGCTTCCGGCTTCTCCAAGAAGCAGCCTTCTTTGGGAGCAGATATGCCGCTGCACACCGCTCGTCTCCAAGTATGTATGCTTCCATGGATCCTGGGGCAGGGTGGGCAGCATGGACAGCAAACCCCTTTTGCCTCTTGGTGTCACCTGAGTTGCAGTGATTACTTAGATTTGGCCTTCCAGCTGCCTCCAGTGTGAAGGTTCTGGAGGTGCTGCTTGCCAGTTAGCTGTGCTGGGCAGAATGGCCATGCTGGGCCTGGTGGACTCTGAAGTTACCACTTAGTTCTCCCACCTGGGTGCCTGTTAGCTGAAGAGGCAGCTTCCAGGGTGACCAGGATGCCGGGCAGGAGCTGGACCAGGCCCCACAGCATTGAGAAACCACAGGACTCTGTCCCTGTTCAGAGTACACGCATGGACCCACTTGCCCTGGTACAGGGACATAGGAGTGCTGGCATGAGTGAGACCAGTTCCTAAAAGGAGTCATGGACTGCCATGAAATCTCTGCAGGGCAAGGGATTGGATGAATGTAGGGTGGCAGGTCCCCAAGACCCATCTTGTTGGAGAGAAGAAATGAACCCAGAGGGAAGCGGTCAGCTTTTGGTGAGCTGTGGTGGGCAGCAGAAGGTCAGCAGGGCACGGTCAGAGAAAAGGTGGCGGGTCTCTGCTGTCTGGAGTGTCAAACCGGGATCCTGGAAAGGACTTGTTAAGTGGGTTCCTGTCTGTTGGGGCCCTCATGACAGAGGCCTGGCGCTGCCCTCTAAGGCCGCTCTGGCTTGCTCAGGTAGCTCAGGGGAGCTGGCAAGAGAGGAGCGGAGATGGGGAGGAACGTGCTTTAAGAGCTTCCTTGCACACCTCCAAAGTCAACCAGTTTCTTGAAAGTGCTTGGAAAACTATTTATTGCTAAAAAAGAATGATAAAGAACTTGGCTTGGTGAATCCAAGCACACTGTCAAGGGACTCGCCTTCTTTTTCCATTCTGTCCCCCGGAAGCTGGCAATGGTCCTTCAAACATGGAAAGGCTGAGAACTTTCTATAGAGGGGGGCACACTCAGCTATGCTCAGTGCTTAGTCCTGGCTCTGTGCTTAGGAATTAGAGAGCAGTCCTTGGGATTGGGGGAACCATAGGTGACAGAGGGACTGACTTCTGGTCAGCTGCATGCAAGGCAAGCGCCTTCTCAGCTCTACTCTCTCTCCAGCTTAGGTTGCTGTATTTTCAAGAGGGTTGATACTATTTGAAACATTGGAAAGGGGGCGTCTCTTCCTCCGGGACAACCGGGCCGCATCCATCCGCAGATCCCTTCTTCTTACTCAGCTCCCAAAATTGACTCCCGTTCCAGGGCAACCCAAGGCCCTATTTATTCCCACACATCCCAAAGCGCTCTGGGGATCAAAAGCCTTGCTGCATCCCCTGTGCCCTGCTCCCCCCCCATTCAGTCTGGTGCTCAGCCCTTAACCAGCGCCCAGCAGCCAGGCAAAAGTAAAAGACCGAGGCAAAGGCTTTCGCGTTGCATCTTGCTGACGTGGGTTCCTACGCACTCCCGCACTCCATGTGGTCCCCCGAGCTGGCCAGGAGTGATCTCTGTGCGGAATGGAGATTAAGCATTGAGTACCGCCGGGTGTAGCGCCAGCCAAGACGAAGGAAAAGAAAAATCAAACGTCGAGGCTTTTTTTATTCACCCAGAGGCTGTGTTAGGAAAGTAATGCGAGTCTGAACCGAGGCAGGGAAGAGGGGGCGGAGGAACCACCCGGCCCACCAACTACAATTTCTCAGAAATTCTCTGCTTTGCCAAACTCGGCTTTCCACATAGAACTCGCAGTTCCGCAGTTAGACAAATACACTGGTGCTCAGAAGAGCTTAGCCCAGTCGGTCAGCTGGAGGGAAGTCACGTCCCTGCCTTGGCGGGGCGGTGGGGTTCCGAGCGAACCCTGAAAGACTTTGCATGAACTAACAGTGCGAAGCCCTCCAGAAGTGGGCTGGGCTGCTTCTAGCAGCCAAGGCGCGGCGGAAGAGGGTAAAAGGGACTGGCGGCATGCCCACCCCCCCCCCCCAGTTGGTCGACCCCGTGAGGCTCCCCTTGGCTAGGGAGCTGCCTGGGCCAGAGGCCAGGACGGGGCGCCCAGGCCTAGCTCGGCGGGAGCTGAGGGCAGCTCCACCGGCCTCGACCTCGCCTTCCCACGCCAGAGGCCAGGGGCCGAGGGAAACTGCAGGGCCAGCGCTCCTAAGTCCTGAGACCCCCCGCCATGCTCCAGGCTGGAGGCGCCTCCGTGAGAAAGCGAGAAGATGATCCTCGCTATGGTCCCCAACTCAGGGCCGGCGGGTCGAGGGTTTGAATGAATGAGCCCAGAGGCCGCGGCCAATGGGAGGCCGCGCCTGTTTAATATGCATGAGGCGGGCAGCCAATGGTCAGGCGAGGAGGCTGTTTTAAATGGCGGAGCCTGCTGGCCAATCAGGCGGCCTCGTGGAGGCAGCTAGCGCGAGGCTGGGGGAGCACTGAGCCGCGCGTCGCCCCTGCGCTGCCCAGACGAGCGAACAATACAGGTACGTCTCGACCGCCCGCGCCAGCCGCCGCCGCCGCCGCAGCGCCCCGCACAACTTTCCGGCCCGAGCGCGCCGCCTCGCCACCGCCGGCCCAGCGGGCTCGCGCCCCGTGCCCTGCCCCCCCCCTTCGCCTGCCCCTCTCGCCCGCCGGCCGTCGGGGAAGCCGCAATTCAGGTGTTGCAACTTTTCCCTGCTGCTTCCGCAGGCCGAGTCGAGCACCCTCGGCCGAGCTGCTCGCCACCGCCGCCCCCGGGGGCCAGATGTGGGGGCGGCGGCGGGCGAGCTGTGGGACCGGGCAGCCGGGGGCAGCCGGTCGGGCCGCTCGGGGTTGCGGCTCGGGCAAACTTCGCTGCCGCCTGGGCCGCCTCTGCTCCTGCACGAACATGGCCGGCGCGCGGAGCTCCCGGCGGCTCTGCTTGGGGGCACCAGCCGGCAGCCCCTCGCGCCGCGCCTGCCCGCCGGGCACCGCGGCCACCGCCGCTACCGCTGCTACAGCCGCGACCGTGGCCGGCGCGAGCCGGGCTGGGGCCGGAGCTGGTCGCCCGTGCCGGGCGCCCGGGGGTTCCGGCGGACTCGGGGGCGGCCGCGGGCCTCGGCCCTGGCGCGGGCGGCTCGGCAGGGGCTCGGGGATGCCGCCGCGGGCCCAGCGCGGCCGAGCGCCATGGCTGCACGGGCGCCTTTGTTAGCCCGAGGAGGGCGCCCGCGCCGGCGGCAGCGGTGGGGGTCCGAGCGGCCGGGCCCCGCGGCCGCCGCAGCCCCCGCGCCCCGGGTGGCGGGCGGGTGGGGGGCCGGCGGGCGGCGGCGGCTGCGGGCCCGGGCCGCTTTGTTCGCTGCCGGCCGCGCGCGGATCAGCCATTTTAGCGAGCGGGGCTTGGGGCTCAGCGGCCGCCACCGTCGCCGCCGCCGCCCGCTGGCCCTGCGTCACCCCGGGGAGGCAGCAGCGTATTTCAGGGCCACTTTCTTTCATCGGGAATGCGGGGGGGCAGAGATGGAAGGCCAAGTGCCGGGCTTCGGGACCCAGCACGGGGCCGAGCCCGGCTCACGGCGGGCTCAGGAGCCCAGGTGCCGCCCACCCCGCGCCGCGGTGGCCGAGCCCGCCCGCAGCCCCCGTCTCCCTGCCAAAGGGAATGCGCTCCTCTGCCAGGATGACCTTGGGTGTGAGAAAAGGAAAGATGGCGGGAAGCTGGGGGGACAGGGACGATGACATGCCAGCAGCAGCGTTTTTATTGGAAACTTTGAGAAAGTCTTCCTGGCTGGACAGGCAGATTTCGCTTGCCGGAAGAGCCAGACTCGCCTTTGGGGTCCCTTCGCCATTCAGATAATGACAAATTTGAACCAGTAGTAATCTAGGCTGTGGGCTCACTTGGCAGATCACCCTCTCTAAAAAAAAAAAAACAAAAAACGACCATCTTGACAAACCCAAAGGCACCTACAATAGCGCGATTTCCCGATTCCCCGATTTTCCGCCGCTGCTGTTGCGTTCGGCCGCGGCCAGGTAGTATTTTTGTTTTGAACATGCTTCACCAGATGATCGCCAGCCGTAAAGGCTTTCTGCCCCTCCTATACCCGTGTCCTCACGCCCTTCCCGCTGGGAGGCGGCTCTTGCCCATAAACACTTGTTCTAGGTTGGAAATGGGGCACCAGCCACCCCGCTTGGGTTGGTTCCATTTGGAGAACTTGATCTCTCAGAGCAGTAACTGGCGCTTCATGCTGGTCAAAAAGTTAAATGACACGCGACAGTGCCGATTTGCTCCGCATTCGTTGTTTTTGAAGCCGCTGTGCCATCAGACCTTAAGGAGAGTGGGGCTGCTTCCCGGGGAAGCCTCAGCGATTTGTTGGAGCTTGCAAGGTTTTGTCCTGTACAGGTTTTTCTCTTTTCCCTCCACAGTCAAGATGGCCAAAGGCGATCCGAAGAAGCCCCAAGGGAAGATGTCTGCTTATGCCTTCTTTGTGCAAACATGCAGAGAGGAGCATAAGAAGAAAAACCCAGAAGTTCCCGTCAATTTTGCTGAATTCTCCAAGAAGTGCTCCGAGAGGTGGAAGGTAAGATTCCTGGGCCCCCAAGATGCTTTGGATTGCTGGCTCGGGTGGGGTGACTCCTGGGGAGAGGGTGCTGCAGGTGGCTCAGGCCACAGCTTTAAAGCCTTTGGCCCCTTTTGGCAAATGGGCCTAATTCTGGCAGGTCCTTGCTCTGGGCCCTGTGCAACTGAGTAAGTCCTGTGTTCTTGTAGACGATGTCTGGAAAGGAAAAGGCCAAATTTGATGAAATGGCCAAGGCCGACAAAGTTCGCTATGACCGGGAAATGAAGGATTACGGACCCGCCAAGGGTGGTAAGAAGAAGAAGGATCCCAACGCCCCCCAAAAGACCACCGTAAGTTCTAGTGAAAGTAGCCGGGTGCTTTTGACTTCCACCCAGAAGCTTCCGGTTAGAAATGATTTGGTGTGGCAGGCGGGTTTGGTGATCCTGTGGTGGTTGCTGGAGCTTGGCGGAAGGGTGGCCTCAGCAGCTGGGGGGGGCTGCTGCTCTTCCAGGAACTGGGTCCTTCGGGAAGCTGCCTGGGAGGGCTGGTGTTCTGCAACATTGTGTTACATGTTGTACTGGTTACTGGGCTGGAACCAGAAAGCAGGATGCCTGGTCCCCGCTTTGATATTGTAGCAATGGGCTCCCTTCCTGAGGTCAGAGTTGGCGGGATGGGGACTGGGGACTGAGCTGCAAAATGGGGGTCTCATCAGCTCACGGGGTGGGGGAAGATACAGGTTCTTAGGTCACTCCCTTGGTCCCTTTTCTCTCCAAGGTCTGGGGTTCTTCCTGTTCTGTTCCGAATTCTCGCCCCAAAATCAAGTCCACAAACCCGGGCATCTCCATTGGGGATGTAGCAAAAAAGCTGGGTGAGATGTGGAACAATCTGAGTGACAGCGTAAAAGCAGCCCTACAACAACAAGGCAAAGCTGAAGGAGAAGCTACTGAGAAGGTAAGTTTGGGGAGGCGGGAACCTCCCTTCTCAGCCCTCTCTACTGGTCTGTCTTAGGGACAGGGAGGGTGCCAGGGACTGCTTGTTCACCCCTTTGTAACTCATTGCAGCCATATAGAAACGTCCGTGCCTGGCAACAGGCTTCAGTACTCGCTGTGGCTCCCCTGCATGCTGCTTGCAAGTGGGGTGTGCTTGTCCCCACCCCAGAACTCCTCTGCTCATTTGCCGTGCACCCACTTGCCTTTCAGGATGTTGCTGACTATAAGTCGAAAGGGAAGTTCGATGGTGCAAAGGGCCCTGCCAAAGTTAGCAGGAAAAAGGTGGAAGAGGAGGAGGAGGAGGGAGGAGGAGGAAGAAGAGGAGGAGGAGGGAGGAGGAAGAGGAGGATGAATAAACTGTTGCTCTGTCTCCCTGTGAAGCCCTTAGAGTAGGGGGAGCACCGCCATCAGCACCCTGCGCTGAGCCCGTCTGTCGCCCTCATTAGGTTTAATCACACTCATGCTCCCATCTAGTCTCAAAGTGCTCTAGGAATTGTCAGTGGTTTACATGAAGTGGCCATGGGTGTTGGGAGTGCCCTGAAACTGTATCAAAGCTGTACATATTTCCCAGCATTTTTAAAATGAAACGCCTCCGTGTTCTCACTGTGCACTTTTGCTGTTGGTGTGACAAGGCATTTAAAGCTCTTCTCTAGCGCTTTTCTTTTCATTTGTTAAGGGTGGTGTTAACTGGTTATTGGTTAGAAATCCTGAGTTCTCGACTGATATATCTATAGTTTGTAAAAAAAAAAA
>JAJIBD010037874.1:0-14097 GCA_021461705.1 Cryptotis parvus
TGCTTAGCAGGGAAGCCTCAGGCCTGATGGAATCTGTCTATCGAGAACTGCCTCCAACAAGCAGCACCACCCTGGAGCTCACCCATGAGGTACCCACATACCACTCGTCCTCAACAAAGAGGAGCCGAAGAAAAAACACAATAGCAATGGGGGTCTGCTTACTTCACCACAGTGAAACCACCCCGAGGAAGTAGTGTCTATTCTTACACAATTTTGAAAATCAGGAGATCTGTCTTCAATCTAGTATCGCTTACCCTCTGGCTTCCAATTATGGTCAGCATCTCTTCCCAACAAAAGCTGAAGTCAACACTTTGCTCCTTATCCCCTCACTTCCCAGGGCCTCTGTCCGTGAAAGGAACAACTGAAGTAGGGATGGGAAAAGATGCTTCTTTTTTTTGAAATGGTGACCACAATGTCCATTGGAGTGAAGGACTTACAAGGTCCTGTGATGGAAGGGGGCCACCTCACCTGAGCTGCATGCCAATGTTAAGGTTGTGCAGAAAAGCTTCCCAACGCCATACAGTCCTGATGTGAGCATCGCGCGAATCCACCCCTGGAGAGCGAAAAAGTAAATTAATCACTGAAGTTTTGGGGTATTAAGTCCCCCCAATAGAGGCAGGAACAGCACCTGTGAAATGAAACTTGATGCTCCATGTCTACTGCACTCCACAGACTCATTCACTCTAACATTAACTGCCTGCAACCTCAGTCCTGGGCAACTCTAGATTGAGTTTCTCACAAAAGCACTGATCCAACCGCTGGTACAGGATAAAGCAGAAGTCTTGTGGTTGCCACTCACTGGGATTTCAGTTTAAGAGGCTGATTTGATTTTATGGACTGAGAGCACAGAGGTTCCTATGTCGCCACACCTGAGCAAGATGCACCCAGCGGTACACCTGCGGGCGCAGCTCAAGGTCAGACTGGTCCTCAGTCCTGTTCAAGGTTCCTCAGAACACAAACAAACTCCTGGGTCCCACCAGTGCCTCTGGAGACACACTTAAGTCCTAGTTTTCACTATTTTCTACAGCAGTAGCCTTTGACAAAAGCAATAGAGAAATATGAAAAAATTAAAAAAAGCAGGGGTCCGGTGAGATAGAGATGGTGTGTAGGGTAAGGCATTTGGCCTACATGCACCTGACCCACATCCAATCCCTGCCACCCTATCAGCCCCTGAACCCTGTCAGAGTGATAATTAGGCATAGATTCAGGGCTAAGCCCTATCCTCTACTGGTGCAAAAACAAAACAAAAAGGAATGGAAGAACATCACTGAAAATGAGGGGCCAGGAGTTTATTACAGACTAGTGGGTAGGGCATTTGTTTGCTTTGTATTTATGGACTGGGTTCGATCCTCGTATCCCATATGGTCCCCTAAGCCCCATTAGGAGTAATTCCTGAGTGTAGAGCCATAGGAGTAACTCCTGAGTAATGGTGTGACCAAAAGAAACAAACAAACAAAAAAAATGGAAGGGAACACCTCAAAAGGTTTTAAAGAATTCTTCAAAAAGCATTTTGAGAAGTTAAAAAGCCCTTAAAAATGAGAGAAAAGTAGATGAAAGTCACATATTTATGGGTCCATATCATAAAAGATGACTGAAAGGTGGCCTGGGAGAGAGCATTTTACCCAAATGAGCACATCTGATCCCTAGCACCATCCAGCCCTGAGCACTGCTGACGCGGCCCTCCATTTGCAGGGGCCCTTGAGCACCACTGGCCCATACAGCTGTGCATCCTCGGCCCATGACCAGACTATCTGGTCAACTAGTGCCAGCAATGGACCCCAGGCACTCCTGGAGCACTCCTGAGCTCCCAAAGAAAGACTCAAAGGATTTGAGGGGTGGGGCCCCAAGTGGAACTCAGGGGAGCTGGGGATAATCCTCGCAACACTTGCCAATCCAGCCCAGGGTTCAATGCAAGGAAAACATTAAGATCAGAGTGGTCACTGGGTCGTGCAAAACATGTTGCCAGAGAGAGAACTCAATCTGCTGAGCACATGCTCTGCATACACAATGCCCTGGTTCAACCCCCCCAGCATTGTCCTCTGGTGGCCCCAAAACAAAAAACAAACAAAAACCTCAAAAGTAACACTAAATCTATCAACATGTTGAAATCAGAGGCGCCACTAGAAACAGAACTGCACAAAGCACTGAGCAGCAGTGATGGGTGCAGGGATGAAAAGCGAGTTTCCATCTGTAGGGACAAACAAGGCGTGTCCCTGTCTCACTACACATTTGTAGCATTTATCCACCTTCACCAAAAACACCTCACCTCTTGGGTCACAGAGGAACCTGCAAGATTCATAGAGTGCCAAATTTTCATCTGTTGGTTTTATCAAATAAAAATCTTCTCACCCTAGAAAGGAGTAATTTTTTATTTGATTATATTTGATTTTTAAAACACTGTATTTGAAAAAGATACGCCTAGATTTCCTAGAGTAGTACAATTTCCCATTGCATTGCTCTAAATCAAAGATAATTATCAAAGTTTTGAGGCTCAAAAAAGATTTATCTAATCACTAGCTGTTGCCATTACTTATCATAAGCCACCTGAGCCACAGCAACAGGCAGGTGGAAGACTGCTGCGCTGGGCAAACAGTTCTGAGAGAAGAGGGTTGAATCACTTTCAAGACACTGATCTCAACTTCAAGAGCTGGAAGCAAAATGAATATCCCTAAGCCCCAGTTAGAGAGTACTCCTGTAAACTCTGTCCTTTTGCCTTAGCTTTACTGTAACAGTAAATGCTTTGTAGGGACTTCTGTAAATAAACTCTTCCTTTATTGAACTGACCCTATGAGTTATCCTGAAGAAACAGGAACCAACAACAGAGTATCAAATGGAGTTCAGAGCATCCACACACGCCAGAGGTTTGACATTGATGGAAGTCCAGCTCTGGGTCAACGCTTCACATTGTGAACTTTCTAAGAAATGACAAGGTTTGCCTCTGTGCTGTCCTTATACTGTCTACCTCTAAATGAAGCCAGATTCTCATTTACACTCCTATCTTCAATTATGAAGATCTATGGCTACCATATTAAATAGCACAGTTCTAGGAAGAGCAAGGTAAAAGTAAATCGTGATTCCGACTTCTCCAACCTTAAGATCAGAAGCAAATCTTACTGCAATCTCCTTCCCTTTTAGCTATTTGTTTCAGGTTTTAGCAAAAGGCTAAATCAAACAAACAAACAACAAAAAAAAAAAAACTTGTACTCTTTAATACTTGGGCTAAGAATAAAAATAATATTAAGTTTTTAAAATCATGGTACATTAATAAAAAATGGGTGAGAGGCTGAGAGAGCCGATAGTACAGCTGGTAGGGCATTGCCTTATGTGCCCTCGTACCGAGTTTGATTCTGGCATCCCCTTTATGCCTCCCAAGTACTGCTAGAGTAAATCCTGAGTGCAGATCCTGGTTTTTCACACAGTTCATCAGGTATGAAAAGCCAAAGAGGGTGGGAGAAGGGAGAGGAGTTAAAAAATGATAGATCCTCCTTAAAAGTACAATATGGACCCTTTGGTATGGAGGAACCCTAAAAAAAATCTGACTATGCTTTCTGTCAGTAAAAGGACAAATCTAATACCAATTCTAGTAGAGGCATCCACGCTAAGGGTCCCAAACTCAAATCATAAACGGTTTGTCTGTACTCTCCTGTGTCCACCATTGAACGCACAGTTCACAAGAGCCGAAATATGCCCAAGATCAGATGACTGGAATTCAAAGCAATGCTAAGGTAAAAATGCAGTGAACTTCTACAATACTATAAGAATATATGAAACCCTGACATTTATTTATGATTTGAAGTATTCAGCCCCAATACCTGTGGGGTGGAGCCTCTAAAGTTCTGCAAAGAGCAAAGTCAGACACAGAATGATCTCTCCTTGCCAGAGTGCAGGCCGTGAAGAACTAGATGCGTAAGGACGCAGTGCTGGACCAGATCTTGTATGAAGTCCTCTCCTTGTAATGGTTTGTAAATCCCAATGCCCACAATAAAATATTCCTTTCTTACCCAGAGAACGTGGTACCAAACTGAAGTGCAACAAAGTCGATGTGGGAAATCTGTGTAGCTGTCTTGAACACCCATTAAACAATATTTGAACAAATGGGCTTGGGGAAGACTGAGTCATCTGGCCAATTTTCCACCCAGGAAAGTTTTGGCTATATCAGGAACTTCCATCAACTCAGACATCCTTTGAAGGAAAAAAAGGGCACAATAAATAAATACACAAATACACATACCCACAATGCAAATTGGAACTTCTTAAATTGCATCTCCCAGGTAAACCTAAACCAGAAAACAACAGAGTTAAAGTTAACAAAAGCAGATTCAAAACTCTGCCTTATTTCAATAGGTTCCAGAGTGTCTGTACTTACAACACTGCTATCACAGGACTACTTCAGAAGTCATAATTTGTTTCTCATAAAATTAATTTATCATTAAACTACATTTAGCTGTATCAGAAAACCGAATAGAAAGCATACAGAACTACTTCACTTTGTATCTGAAAATTCAAGGCTGACTACACATTTAACACCTCTTGGTCTGTTAGGGATTCATGAAGTACTTAACATACCTCAGAAGTGTCATTTGCTGTCTGCCTGCCTTGCCATCAATGACATCTATCATTTTGTCACCACCTGCAGAGAAAAAATTATAGTCTCATTTATTGTTTCTGAGTTTTAATGGCCAGATGCTCTAAACAAAAGTATCTGAAAGATCATGGGCACTAGTATAATAATAAAGCCAACTATCAAACTGAAAAGTGCTCAGATAATAATCTTTCTGCAGGCTGCTTTGCCAAACTAATGGGAACTTTGGAGAAAGGGAAGGTTTTGAGGAAAAGAATAAAACACCAGAGCTGTATAATTAACCTTGAGCACAAAAACTTAGCAGGCTTCCAAAGCTTCTTATGTCACTGGGGTCTTGGGAGCAGCTCCTCACAGCAAGAGTATGTTAGGTTCCCATGTGGAACAGTGTCCCTTTCTGGGTTCCATTCTCCTCGCAAGCAAGGAATGAAGGACCCAACCTTGCCACCCTATGATCACTGTGTAATCGGGGCTTCACATTATGAAAGCCCATTAGTAGCAATGGGAATGACTGCACAAATTAACTAGAACAAACAATTCTGCCCACCTGGTAGTGGCTTCTAACATCCTGCTCAATAAATAAATGATAAACAAACAAATAAATATGTGAATAAATGGCGTGATTAAGAAGCAAAAAGCACTTATGTGCATCAGTGCCTGTGAGGTGAATTTTGAATTGGTATTCCTTACAGTTTTCTTGTCAGTCTATGTACGTGTTGCTTACATATCACCCGGCACATCAGTTTTACCGCGTCTTACAGGGCAGGTGGAATTCCGCATGGCACTTGTTCAATGTGAAGTAAAAAACACACAAAATGCCATTTTCTGATTTAGATTAAGAAAGGAAAGCCTCTACAGGACAAAAACAAATGATGGCTTCTAAGTGTATCAGAGTGCCACCCACAATGTGTGGAGAAGGAGGAGAGAGAGGGAGAGGGAGAGGAGATAAAGAACCTGCCATTTAGGCGGGATGGGGCGGGGGAATTGGGGACATTGGTGGTGGGCACTGAGGGCGGGTTCTGGAACACTGTGTGACCAAACCCCAAGTGTGAACAACGTTGTAATTGTATATCTCACGGTGGTATAAAAAAAATGTTTAAAAAAAAAAAAAAAAAAGAAAGGAAAGCTGGTCCACATTCAATTTTATTTAAAAGGCTAAATAACCTCGGCACGGAGGACAGTGAGGGCAGGGTGTTTGCCTTGTATGACTGGCCCAGGTCTTGATCCCCGGTATCCTGGCTGGCCTTAAACAGCGCCAGGAGGATCCCTAAATGCAAAGCCACAGAGTAAAACCCTTAGTATCGCTCGGATGTGACCAACCCCTCCCCCAAAAATAAAACAAGACGTCCAAAAAGGCAAGATAACTCTATTAACATTAGAGAGCTTTACAGTACTAAAACATTAGCCATGCAAGAAGTCTCTCCTCCTCTTCCCTAAATGTACATTAAATATTACTATTACCAGTTACTCCTGTTTTTAGTTTTAAAATACCCATGGCAGTGTTTGGGGACCACTCCCAGTTCAGCGCTGGTTGAAGGTCAGCCTTCGGTGGGGACCAAGCAGCAGCCAGGGCTCTGCATGCAAACTCCACACTTTCCCCCTTTAGTCATCTCCTGGGCCAGTCATTATTCTTTGGCCTACTATGCCAACACACGCAAGAATATATTAAACATTCAAAATTAGCCGAATGGAAAAGTCATGCCATTTCACTGAGTTTTCTAGAAAAATGGTTACTAAAGAGAATCAGCACTGTCAAGGGGTGAGTTCTAAGATCTCTGATGCTATATAAAACCTGAGTCAGGATTCTGAGTCAGGATATAGATTTGTGCTGTAATTCTCCAAGAGATCTGTGGCCATGGCTGAAAGAAGTGTTAGGTACACGCAAGCAGTTTCAACTGCAAATTCCAGGTTGAGAACTGAGAATTCTGGAAAAGCGATCTGTGTTACAAGACATGAAGGGTTCACTTTCTACCAGGGCTGTCCTTGTTTCCTATGCTTTCCTTGGGCCCAGGCCTCGTTAGTGCAGACAGCATTCAATGGCAATGCCATCAGGTCACTAACATAGCACAGAGCCGTGACAGCCTCTTTTAACTGTCTTTCTCAGGGCTGCAGGAGCTCAGTAGTGACACTCCAGAAGAACTCTGCAATCAGTACTTGGGCCAGAGTCTTCACCCTGAATTCTACGCAGACGCCTAAAGCAATTCCATGTCCCACAGTCTTCTCCCCTTGGTGATCAAGTTTCCTAGCCAAGTATCTGAAAACAAGAACCCGAAGGGCAGCAGACAAGTCTGAGGCACCTCGAATAGGCAAAAATGGTTGATTTGTTCTGGGCTGGGAACTTGTGGTCTCCTGTGAAAACGGTTTTTTAACACAGATGATCTTTTTTTTTTAACTTTCTGGGTCTCACGGGGTTTACCCTAGCTCTGCCTCAGGGAATTGTTCCTGGCAATGCTCAAGGGACCATATGGGATGCCGGGACTGAACCCAGGTTGACATGTGTAAAGCAACACCCTACCTGCTGTATTATTGCTCCAGCCCCAACATAAATGATCTTAAATTTCCCTTTCATTGGCGTAGGAAAAACACAGGAACTCTCTCCGCTCACCTTTCTGCATTACAAGTTCATTATCGCTTTCCTGCCCTGTGTTCCCACATACATAATGGAGTGAGCTTCAGACTCCACATAGCGCCCACATTCCAGAACAGAAAAGGTAGTGGGAGGAGGAAGCCGAGTCCTAGATCCTAATTTGGGCACCATAATCGCCAAAGCCGTGCTTCCAGGAACCTGTGTGTCAGCTGGCTGTCGTGCATCTTTCACAATGATTTCTCGCACTAAGGGAGACGGAAGAGGGAAACGTCAGCACTGTGGATCAGTTCAGCATAAAAGTTCTAGCAAGGGCTTTATCATATGCTGGATCATTGATGGTCCTCGTGGCGCCAGCCCGTGAATCTTAGTCTCCCTCTTTAGAATGACTGTTTCCTGAAACCCTTTTGCTGAACTTGCTAAATCCGGTAGTTAACCACCTTGGTGCATCTAACTGGAAATGTGTATGCAGGTTATATCCAACGCCTAAGAGTCTCACAAGTCATCTCTGAACACAGGATGCAGAACAGGATGCTCTGGGTACAGTACCCCAGAAGGCACAATGCAACAGCAGCTGCAGGCCCCAGCATTAAGGATGGCTGAGTTTAGATGTACAAAAGCAAAAACTGATCAACACAAGTAGTCCAGAAGCTCAAAGAGCAAATTGACCAAGGGTGAATCCAAAAAAAAACTACAGCAGTGTGGTAGGGAAAAGAACAGACCATATGTTATTTGTCTCTACAACCTGATGGGAAATATTTGTTGGCCATTCCCAACTTCACAGGACATAGAACATTCAACACCAATCTGCAGATTGCAGGATGACTCTCTTCATTCCTGATGATCACTGCCCTTTGGACAAATGTCCCAAAGGCAAGACTGCACAAGGCGATCCTGAATAAATCCTATGCTCCTGGAAACAATCTGAGTGCCTGAGAACAGACGACTGGTTAAAGAAACTAAGAATACTATACATCTGCTTAGGAAAATGAACTCCTGAAATTGTACTTATAAATGGATGGACATGGACAAGGCTTATGCTGACTGAAATTAATCAGAAGAAAGGGAACAAACATAGAATGACTGGACTCATTTGTGGGATATAAAAATACATAGGGCCGGAGCTAAGCCCAGGGGTAGGGTATTTGTCCTTGCTGGGCCGGTCGATGCCAGCCCGGTTCAATCCCTGTAATCCCATATGGTCCCCCCGATCACTGCCAGGAGTAATTCCTGAGTGCAGAGCCAGGAGAAACCCCCTGAGTACTCCAGATGTGACCCAAAAACAGAAAAAGAAAATACATAACATGAAACTACCACCCAAGGACAGTAGAAAACAAGGGCCACCTGAATTGGTCCATCGGTTGGAAACCTGCCTCAAGTGCTGGGGAGAAGGCAATTGAGCTTGAGAAAGGACCACTATGACAATGATAGTTGGAAATGATTACTCTGGATAAGAACCATATGCTGAATATAGGTAAAGGACTGAAAATGATAACCTATTAGTACCTGTACTGCAAACCATAATGCCCAAAAGGAGGAGGAGAGAGAAAAATAAGAAAACTGTCTTGCATGGATGGCAGGCTAGAGGGGGTGTTGGTGGTAGTAGGGGCATGGCAGGAGGGAAACTGGGAGCTTGGTGGATAAGTACACTGGTGGAGAGGGTGGGTACCAGAACATCGTGATGGCTGAAACCCAATCATGAACAGATTTGCAATTACATATCTTATGGTGATTCAATAAAAATAAATGAACAATAAATCCTGGGACAATAAAATCTTCAAGTATTGTAACATGCAGTCAGCAAAGCCACCAAAAAGAGCTACCGACTGTGTTTGATGTTTAACTCACTTAGCCTGCCACAGAAGTGTGGCTTGTCTTTCACTGTCCTTCAGATCGGCTCCTCTAAGCATCGGGCTGCAGACTAGCGCTAGTTGTAGGTGCAGGCTGTGGGAAACCACTGGGCCCCATCTTGTTATCACTGCTCGACTGGGAAGCAGGACACAGGCCAGGTGCTGGTCCACAGGGGTAAAAAGGTGAAAGAACGCTGCTCTGGCAGATCATACATCCAAAGAATAAATCTCCTTACTTGAGAAAATTTATGGGTCGCCTCCTAAATGCCACAAAACGTAGCTGCTGGGCACTCAAAAATTTTATTTTTTTTTTTTTTTTGCCTTTTTGGGTCACACCCGCAATGCTCAGGGTTTCTCCTGGCTCTGAACTCAGGAATTACTCCTGGCGGAGCACTCAAAATTATTACAAAAAACAATCATTTCCAGTTGGACAACCAGGTCTTAATGGTCTGTTATCTGTAGTCTAATATGTGAAAGAAAGGTGCCCAAAAAGTGACTACTGAGTCATGATCTTCCTCTCACCCTCTCAGTAACGGAAGGCTTATCTGAGCCGGAGAAACGCAAAGACTTTCCCTGAGTCTTCTAGTGAAAGACTCAAGGACTGAGTTGTTCTACACGCCCTTGGTTTCCCTCATGGCTCCACAAAAACACACCTTCCTTGCCCTGAATTCAACAAGTCTTTAAACTCCTCAGAATTCTAAATCACTTGAACTTCCTTAACTGGAAACAAATGTAGTAGTTTTGCACCAAACTATGCATTTTTAGGTTACCGTCAAACAAAAATACTCACTTTGTTTAGCTTTTGGGGTGGTTTATTTTCTTTAGGTCACAATGGTGATGTCCTAGGGTTACTCCTGGCTCTGCACTCAGGTTCAGGGGTGGACTAATCAGGGATGCTGAGGATCGAACTCAAGCTGATCCAAGTAAATACGCACATATACCCACCGCTATCACCAGTACAGATACAAGTGCTTTTAAATACAGGTACGCCATCTTCCATCCTCAGGGCTGGCTAACTGGCAGGGTTTAAAATATGCCTGCATACCACCCACACAGCAGTGAAGCAGGGCAAAAACCTGAGAGATCTGGAAAGGTCCATGAAATAGAATTAAAAAAAACTTACATTTACATGTATAACCCCATCTCTTTTTAAAGATTATATAGAATAGGGGGTAGGGTACTTGGTCTGCAGGTGGCTGAGCCAGGTTCGATTCTATAACTCTTCCTATATGGTCCCAAGCACCACTAGAGCGATCCTCAGTGCAGAACCAGGATTAACCTTTGTAGCAACACTGGGCATGGCACCCCCAAAAATTTTTTTAAAAAGATTACAAGCTTTTAGAACATAACTGGTTTTTTGGGGGGTCTATACCCAGTAATGCTCTGGGGTTACCTCCTGGCTCTGTAATCAGGAAACACCCTGGGAAGAGCCCAGGGGACCATACGGGATGCCAAGGATCAAACCTAGTGTCAGTCGTGATATTAAAGCAAACGCTGCTGGACTCCTCGGTCCGGCCCGCCTTGAAACATAATTACCTTTACAACGAAATGCATTATATTATTTTATTTTTTTTTTGGTTTTGGGGCCACAATCAGTTGAGTTCAGGCTTACTCCTGCCTCTGTAAAGCTCAGGGATCACTCCCTATAGGGTCAAACCAGGATGGCTATGGACAAAGCAAACATCCTATTCTCTGGCCCTCATTTAAACATTTTAAATGTCTTTTATTATTTTTTTTGCAAGGTGGCAGACCATGGCTTACCCTGGCTTTACAATCTAGGGATCACCCTGTTGGGCCCCAGGACCACTGTGGAATCAGGGATAAAACTTAGGTTGGTTACATGCGTGGCAAGCCCTCCCACTGTACTATCATTCCAGCCCCAAACATTTTATATGTGATAGGATGACAACTCATTCACTGAAAGTAAACCCCCATGTTCAGTCTATTCTTTCCTCTACTATAGCTTGAATGACTAGAACTAATGCACAGAGTTGGAGCCAAAGAAGACTAATCCCAGTTGGCCATTTGTGATCAGCCCCTACCCTGCTCTCTGAGGTTTGCTTTGGCAGAGATGCCCTGGCAGTTATTGTGAAACCGGCTTGGGGGCTGGAGATTATACAGAGGGTAGGGTATTTGCCTTGCATACGGCTGACCCAGGTTCAATCCTCAAACTCCTATGTGCCTTCCCAAGCAGGAACCATGTAGTAGTGATTCCTGAGTGCTGAATCGAGTAACTTACCCTAAACACTGCTAGGGCATGTACACACCCCAAAAAAGGACAAAGAAATCTATTTGAGAGTGGCTGAGTGACAGATAGCACAGTGAGTAGGGTACTTGACTTGCACGTGGGCCAACGGGGGTTTGATTCCCAGCATCCAATTACAGTTCTGAACCCACGAGGTAATTCCTGGCACAGAACCAGAAGTCCTGCCAACGCTTTAGTTCTTCTTAATTTCTATCACCACCTCCCCAAAAGCAAACCCATTTGAGAGAGAAAGAAACCAATGTGCCTCTGCACCCTGGAGAAGCTGCACAGAAGCTACACAGTTACAGGCAGCTCCAGCCTCTTCTGAGGCAGCCTCTGGAGAAACAGGCTGGAAACCAGGCCCTACGCTGCCGGGAACAAACACCTCCCCAGTGACAGGGAGGTTGAGAGAGGCGAAGGGGCCAGCGCGCAGTGCCTTCATCTGTCCAACAAGCACGGGCGGTTACAAGGTTTAGACTCCAGGTCATTTCCGTGGCAAGCCCAGGAGTCCCAGTCATCTACACTGTCCCATTTAGGGTTAAGGGAAAGAGAGACAGGATTCCTAAGACTATGAAGAAATACGCAAGGATTTTACAGTTACCGGAGCCAAAAATAATGCCATAATAGGGCTGCATGTGATATTGTGATTTAAATTCCAATTGTACTTCCCTCTTGAGCAAGTTGGCTATGATCTGGTGTAAAAGCCATTTAAGCATTATCACTCTAAATAGATGTCAGGCGGTGAGAAGAAAATGATCTCAATTAGCATGATTAAATGTTATATAACGCTTCTGACTTTTAAGCCACAGATAACGCAGAAGGAACTTTCCATTATCTTTAGAAATTTGAAAGCCCGGTCCTGTTGCCATGTGAGAGGTTGAGCAAAGGTCAGGAGACAACTTCCGCAGGCCGAGGGCAGCTGCCCACCTGCAAGCACTAACAAACAGGTCTAGGCCCGAGATATTATAAAGGGCTGAAGGTACCGTGCTCCACGTGGTCAATTCCAGTTCCATCCCCAGGCCTGTGTGCACAGAGTGAGAAGATGTTCCCCTCCCATTAAAACAAAAAAAAACAGAACAAAAAAAAATCAAGGAGAAAATAAGTGGGAAGCTGGAGCAATAGTCCAGTGAGTAGAACATCCTCCGTACGCATGCTGCAGACCCAGTTTGATCCCCGAGGATCTCATACGGGTCCCCTGATCACCACCAGAGTAATTTCTAAGTGCTGGTGTGTAACAACCCCACACCGAAAAACAAACAGAGCAAGTTTGAAACGAGGCATAATGGAGAGACTGAGCAGGAGGAGTCGACCATAAGGAACCAGTCCTGGGAACAGCACCTTGGATCAACATAAAACCTTCTGGGAATGGGACTCAGGGGCCAAGATCAGGAAACTCAATACAGCATACATGTGTCCCTTGAAACTACTCTACCCCAGCAATTTGCACAATACTACAATTTTCAGTCCTCATCATTAACAAGGAGGAAAAAGCAAAAGCTACCTGAGAAAAATAAGCTGCAACCTAACGTCTTAAAGCCATTGCACCAGATACCGTAACTTTCATCAGTTCCATACCTTGGGAAGACTCGAGAACTGAGTTCCTTCACAAACGTTCGCGCCCAGCCTGCACAGGTTTGGAACCATCATCAATCTCTGTGTCATGCCTGTGCCAGTTCCTCCTCTTTTTTCACTGTTTTTAAAAAGATGAAAAACAGAGTTTGGGTGCTTGGGATACTACATGCATCCAGATTCACATCCGCTAAACAGTTCAAAGACATTCGATCACTTTATTGTATTTACTTAGAACTAACAATTGTAGTACAGCTAAAATCAAAACAAGAAACACTCCTTTCCCCTTTATTTTAGAGTGAACCCTGGGCTTCCCATCCCAGACACTGCTGTGTGGCTCCGGGAGTCATGTCTCCAGGAGTGAACAGCAGCATCTTAGTTTAACAGGACAACACGGCATGGGTGCCAGAGCCACAGCTGTTGGTGCTCAGGGAACTGTGTGGTTCTGAAGAGGATCTCAGGGTCTTCATCATGCCTTGCGCATCTAATGAGAGTCATTTATCCAGTCGAAAAAATCCTTTATTTTTTTTTTTTATTTAATCACCATGAGATAATACAGTTACAAAGCTGTTCATGACTGGGCTTGAGTCACAGGATGTTTCAATACCCATCCCTTCACAAGGGTACACTTCCCACCACCAATGTCCCCAGCCTCCTCCCGCCACGGCCCAAACCCTGCCCCAGCCTGCCTCTATGGTCTCTCTCCTCTCCCCAGCCTGCCTCCCTGGTTTTCCGCTCCTAACTGCTCTCTCTCCTCTCTCTCCCCCTCTCCGTCCCTATCCCTTCCCTCCCTCTCTCTCCTCCCTATCCCCCCCTCCCTCCCTATCCCCCCCCTCCCTCTCTTTCCCTCCCTCCCACCCCTCCCTCCTCAGCATTATGGTTTTCAATACAGTTACTGACAGGTTACCATGTACATCCCTTTAACTACTTTCAACACTCAATTCTTGTCCAGAACACTCCAAATTTCTAGGACATTGGAAAATACTTACTTCATGTAATGATGAGATTAAGTAAACAATTTCTATTTCGGAAGATTTGGTAGATAATTTCCATGGTCTGGTACCACTCAAAAGGTTTTTCACATAAATGAATAACAGTCAGGTTCCCCAAAACTAATCAAACAAAAAGGCTTTACTTTCAGACTGTGGGGGAAACCTGTCAAGGCAATTAAATAGGGATTTTTTTTTTTGCTTTTTGGGGTCACAGCCCACGGCAATGCTCAGGGGTTACTCCTGGCTCTGCACTCAGGAATTACTCCTGGCAGTGCTCG
>JAJIBD010037875.1:0-14202 GCA_021461705.1 Cryptotis parvus
TGCTTAGCAGGAAGCCCTCAGGCCTGATGGAATCTGTCTATCGAGAATCCGTTCCCAACAAGCAGCACCACCCTGGAGCTCACCATGAGGTACCCACATACCACTGTCTCCTACAGACAGAGAGAGGAGCCAGAAGAAAACACAATACCATGGGGGTCTGCTTACTTCTCACCACAGTGAAACCACCCGAGGAAGGTGTCTATTCTTACACAATTTTGAAAATCAGGGAGGTAAGTCTCAATCTAGATCGATTACTCCTCTGGTTTCCAATTTGGAGTGTGGTCAGCATCTCTTCCCAACAAAAGCTGAAGCCCACACTTTGGTTCCTATCCCCTCACTTCCCAGGGCCTCTGTCCGTGAAAGGATAACTGAAGTAGGATGGGAAATGATGCTCTGGAAATGGTGACACAATGTCCACTGGAGGAAGGACACAAGGTCCTGGATGGAAGGGGGCCACTCACCTGAGCTGCATGCCAATGTTAAGGTTGTGCAGAAAGTTTCCCCGAACGCCATACAGTCCTGAGATGTGAGCACCACGTGAATCCACCCTGGAGAGCGAAAAGGTAAATTAATCAGCGAGTTTTGGGCATTAAGTCCCCCAATAGGAGGCAGGAACTAGCACCTGTGAAATGAAACTTGATGCTCCATGTCTACTGCACTCCACAGACTCATTCACTTGCATATTAACTGCCTGCAACTCAGTCCTGCAACTCTCTAGATTGAGTTTCTCACAAAAGCACTGATCCAACCGCGGTACAGGATAAAGCAGAAGTCTTGGTGGTTGCCACTACTGGGGATTTTCAGTTTAAGAGGCTGATTTGATTTTATGGACTGGAGAGCACAGAGGCCTCATGCCGCCACACCTGAGCAAGATGCACTTGCTGTACACCTACAAGTGCAGCTCAAGGTCAGACTGGTCCTCAGTCCTGTTCAAGGTTCCTCAGAACACAAACAAACTCCTGGGTCCCACCTCAGTGCCTCTGGAGACACACTTAAGTCCCAGTTTTCACTATTTTCTTACAGCAGGCTTAGCCTTGGACAGCAATAGAGAAATATGGTAAAAAAAAATTAAAAAGAGGGGTCCGAGAGATAGGACAGTGCGTAGGTAAGGCATTTTGGCCTACATGCACCTGACCCACATTCAATCCCTGCCACCCCATTTGGGCCCCTGAACCCTGTCAGGAGTGATAATTAGGCATAGATTCAGGGGCTAAGCCCCTATCCTCTACTGGTGCAAACAAAACAAAAAAGGAATGAAGAATGACCACTGAAAATGAGGGGCCAGAGCGACAGACCAGTGGGTAGGGCATTTGTTTGCTTTGTATTTGGCGGACCTGGGTCTCGATCCCTGGCATCCCCATATGGTCCCCCAAGCCCCAATAGGAGTAATTCCTGAGTGCAGAGCCAGGAGTAACTCCTGAGCATTGCTGGGTGTGACTCAAAAGAAACAAACAAACAAAAAAAAATGGAAGGGAACACCTCAAAAAGGTTTTAAAGAATTCTTCAAAAGACATTTTGAGAAGTTAAAAAGCCCAAAAAAATGAGAGAAAAGTAGATGAAAGTCACATATAATATGGGTCCATATCATAAAAGATGACTGAAAGGTGGCCTGGGAGAGAGCACAGGGGTTAGAGCATCAAATGAGCACATCTGATCCCTAGCACCATCCAGCCCTGAGCACTGCTAGACGTGGCCCCTCCCCTGCAGGGGCCCTTGAGCACCACTGGCCCATACAGCTGTGCATCCTCGGGCCCATGACCAGACTATCTGGTCAACTAGTGCCAGCAATGGACCCCAGGCACCCTGAGCACTCCCTGAGCTCCCAAAGAAAGACTAAAGGATTTCTGAGGGGTGGGGCCTCCCAAGTGGAACTCAGGGAGCTGGGGATAATCCCTGCAACACTTGCCAACTAGCCCAGGGTTCAATGCAAGGGAAAACATTAAGATCAGAGTGGTCACTTGGGCCGTGCAAAACATGTTGCCAGAGAGAGAACTCAATCTGCTGAGCACATGCTCTGCATACACAATGCCCTGGTTCAATCCCCAGCATTGCCTGGTGGCCCCAAAACAAAAAAAAAACAAAAAAAACCCTCAAAAGTAACACTAAATCTATCAACATGTTGAAATCAGAGGCGCTCACTAGAAACAGAACTGCATGCGACTGAGCAGCAGTGATGGGTGCAGGGATGGAAAGCGAGCCTTACCTGTAGGGACAAACAAGGTGTGTCCCTGTCTCACTCACACATTTGTAGCATTTATCCACCTTCTCACCAAAAACACCTCACTCTGGGTCACAGAGGAACTCCAAGATTCATAGAGTGCCAAATTTTCATCTGTTGTTTTATCAAATAAAAAAATCTTCTCACCCTAGAAAGGAGTAATTTTTTATTTGATTATATTTGATTTTTAAAACACTGTATTTGAAAAAAGATACGCCTTCAGATTTCCTAGAGTAGTACAATTTCCCATTGCATTGCTCTAAATCAAAGACAATTATCAAAGTTTTGAGGCTCAAAAAAGATTTATCTAATCACTAGCTGTTGCCATTACTTAATAAGGCTCTTCACCTGAGCCACAGCAACAGGCAGGTGGAAGACCAAGCCAAGTGCTGGGCAAACAGTTCTGAGAGAAGAGGGAAAAGAATCACTTTCAAGACACTGATCTCAATTTCAAGAGCTGGAAGCAAATGAATATCCCCAAGCCCCAGTTAGAGAGTACTCCTGTAAACTCTGTCCTTTTGCCTTAGCTTTACTGTAACAGTAAATGCTTTTAGGGACTTGTAAATAAACTTTCCTTTATTGAACTGACCCTATGAGTTATCCTGAAGAAACAGGAACCCAACAACAGAGTATCAAATGGAGTTCAGAGCATCCACACACGCCAGAGGTTTGACATTGATGGAAGTCCAGCTCTGGGTCAACGCCATTGGACAGAACTTTCTGTAAGAATGACAAGGTTTGCTCTCTGTGCTGTCCCATACTGTCTACCTAAATGAAGCTAGATTCTCATTTACACTTATCTTCAATTATGAAGATCTATGGCTACTATATTAAATAGCACAGTTCTAGGAAGAGCAAGGTAAAAAGTAACCGCATCTCCGACTTCTCCAACCTTAAGATCAGAAGCAAATCTTACTGCAATTCCTCTCCCTTTTAGCTATTTGCTTCAGGTTTTAGCAAAAGGCTAAATCAAAACAAACAAACAAACAAACAAAAAAAACTTGTGGCTCTTCCATTACTTGGGCTAAGAATAAAAATAATATTAAGTTTTTAAAATCATGGTACATTAATAAAAAAATGGAGAGAGGCTGGAGAGATGATAGTACAGCTGGTAGGGCATTGCCTTATGTGCCCGACCCAGGTTTGATCTCTGGCATCCCCTATGCCTCCCAAGTACTGCTAGGAGTAAATCCTGAGTGCAGATCCTGGTTTTTCACACAGTTCATCAGGTATGAAAAGCCAAAGAGGTGGGGGAGAAGGAGAGGAGTTAAAAAAAAATGATAGATCCTCCTTAAAAAAGTACAATATGGACCCCTTGGTATATGAACCCCTGGAAAAATCTGACTATGCTTCTGTCAGTAAAAGGACAAATCTACGACCACCCCAGTAGAGGCATCCACGCCAAGGGGTCCCAAAACTCAAATCATAAACGGTCATCTGTACTTCTGTGTCCACCACAGCACTGTTCACAAGAGCCGAAATATGGAAGTCTAAGATCAGATGACTGAACAAAGCAACTGTGCCATATAAATGCAGTGAACTTCTACAATACTATAAGAATATATGAAACCCTGACATTTATTTATTTATTTGTTTATTCAGCTCCACCTGTGGGTGGAGCTAAAGTTCTGCAGAGCAAAGTCAGACACAGAATGATCTCTCTCGTATGCAGGCCGTGAAGAACTAGAGCTGCGAAGGACGAAGTGCTGGACCAGATCTTGTATGAAGTCCTCCTTGCAATGGTTTGTAAATCCCAATGCCCACAATAAAATATTCCTTTCTTACCCAGAGAACGTGGTACCAAACTGAAGTGCCACCAAAGTCGATGTGGAAATCTGTGTAGCTGTCTTGAACACCCATTAAACAATATTTCTGAACAAATGGCTTGGGGAAGACTGAGTCATCTGGCCAATAATTTTCCACCCAGGAAAGTTTTCTGGCTATATCAGGAACTTCCACCAACTCAGACATCCTTTGAAGGAAAAAAAAAGGGCACACAAATAAATACACAAATACACATACCCACAATGTGCAAATTGGAACTTCTTAAAATTGCATCTCCCAGGTAAACCCAAACCAGAAATTAACAGAAAGTTAAAGTTAACAAAAGCAGATTCAAAACTCGTCTTATTTCTCAATAGGTTCTGAGAGTGTCAAAGCAAAATTTACAACACTGCTATCACAGGACTACTTCAGAAGTCATAATTCTGTTTCTCATAAAATTAATTTATCATTAAACTACATTTAGCGAACACTCAGAAAAACCGAACAGAAACATACAGAACTACTCACTTTGTATCTGAAAATTCAAGGCTGATCACATTTAACACTTTTGGTCTGTTAGGATTCATGAAGTACTTAACATAATTGTGAAGTGTCATTTTGCTGTCTGCCTGCCTTGCCACATCAATGACATCTATCACTTTGTCACCACCTGCAGAGAAAAATTATAGTCTCATTATTGGGCTTGAGCTGCATCGATAGATGCTCTAAACAAAAGTATCTGAAAGACCATGTATACTTAGTATAATAATAAAGCCAACTATCAAACTGCAGTGCCTAGATAATAATCTTTCTGCAGGCTGCTTTTACAAATCCAATGGGAACTTTTGGAGAAAGGAAGGTTTTTGAGGAAAAGAATAAAACAATTAAGTAGAGCTGTATAATTAACCTTGAGCACAAAAACTTAGCAGGCTTCCAAAGCTTTCTATGTCACTGGGGTCTTGGGAGCAGCTCCTCACAGCAAGAGCATGTTAGGTTCCCATGTGGAAACAGTGTCCCTTTCTGGGTTCCATTCTCCTCGGGCAAGGAATGAAGGACCCAACCTTTGCCTTTCACCCTATGATCACTGTGTAATCGAAGCCTATCATTATGAAAGCCCATTAGGGCACGGGGAATGACTGCACAAATTAACTAGAACAAACAATTCCTGCCCACCTGGTAGTGGCTTCTAACATCCTGCTCAATAAATAAATGATAAACAAACAAATAAATATGTGAATAAATAAAGTGATTAAGAAGCAAAAAAGCACTTATGCATCAGTGCCTGTGAGGTGAATTTTGAATTGGTATTCCTTTACAGTTTTCTTGTCAGTCTATGTATGTGTTGCTTACATATCACCCGAGACATCAGTTTTACCGTGTCTTACAGGGCAGGTGGAATTCCAAGTATGGCAATTTAACCAATGTGAAGTAGAAAACACACAAATGCCATTTTCTGGATTTAGATTAAGAAAGGAAAGCCTACAGACAAAAAATGCAAATGATGGCTTCTAAGTGTATCGTAGTGCAACCCACAATGTGTGGGAGAAGGAGGAGAGAGAGAGGGAGAGGAGAGGAGATAAAGAACCTGCCATTTAGGCGGGATGTGGGGGCGGGGGAATTGGGGACATTGGTGGTGGGAAATGGGCACTGGTGGAGGGCGGGTTCTGGAACACTGTGTGACCGAAACCCCAAGTGTGAACAACGTTGTAATTGTATATCTCACGGTGGTATAATAAAATGTTTAAAAAAAAAAAAAAAAAAAAAAAGAAAGGAAAGCCTGGTCCACATTCAATTTTATTTAAAAGGCTAAATAACTCGGGCACGGAGTGACAGTGAGGGCAGGGTGTTTGCCTTGTATGTGACTGGCCCAGGTTCGATCCCTGGCATCCCATGTGGGCCTTAAACAGCGCCAGGAGTGATCCCTAAATGCAAAGCCAGGAGTAAACCCTTAGTATCGCCGGATGTGACCAACCCCTCCCCCAAAATAAACAAGACGTCCCAAAAAGGCAAGACAACTCTATTAACACTAGAGCTTTACAGTACTAAAACATTAGCTATAAGCAGCTGAAGTTTTCCCCTAAATGTATATTAAATTATTACTATTGTATTACTGCTACTCCTGTTTTTAGTTTTGGGGCCACCCATGGCAGTGTTTGGGGACCACTCCCAGTTCAGCGCTTGAAGGGAAGGTCGCTCTCTGGAAAACTGGGGACCATGAGCAGCCAGGGCTCTGCATGCAAAACCCACACTTTTCCCCTTTTAGTCATCTCCCTGGGCCAGTCATTATTCTTTGGCTCTACTATGCCAACACACGTAAGATATATTAAACATTCAAAATTAGCTGAATGGAAAAGTCATGCCATTTCACTGAGTTTTCTAGAAAAATGGTTACTAAAGAGAATCAGCACTGTCAAGGGGTGAGTTCTAAGATCTCTGATGCTATAGCAAACCTGAGTCAGGATTCTGAGTCAGGATATAGATTTGTGCTGTAATTCTCCAAGAGATCTGTGGCCATGGCTGAAAGAAGTGTTAGGTACACGCAAGCAGTTTCAACTGCAAATTCCAGGTTGAGAACTGAGAATTCTGAAAAGCGCATCTGTGTTACAAGACATGAAGGGTTCCCCACCAGGGCTGTCCCCCTTGTTTCCTATGCTTTCCTGGGCCCAGGTCACACGTTAGTGCAGACAGCATTCAATGGCAATGCCATCAGGTCACTAACATAGCACAGAGCTGAAAGTGACAGCGCTCTTTTTAACTGTCTTTCTCTAGGCTGCAGGAGTTCAGTAAGGGACACTCCAGAAGAACTCTGCAACTGGGGTACTTGGGCCAGGAGTCTTCACCCTGAATTCTACGTAGACGCCTAGAAGCAATTCCATGTCCCACAGTCTTCTCCCTTGGTGATCAAGTTTCCTAGCCAAGTATCTGAAAACAAGAACCCGAAGGGCAGCAGACAAGTCTGAGGCACTCGAATAGGCAAAAAATGGTTGATTTGTTCTGCTGGGAACTTGTGGTCTCCTGTGAAAAACGGTTTTAACACAGATGATCTTTTTTTTTTTTAACTTTCTGGGTCTCACGGGGTTTACTCCTAGCTCTGCCTCAGGAATTATTCCTGGCAATGCTCAAGGGACCATATGGGATGCCGGGGACTGAACCCAGGTTGGACATGTGTAAAGCAAACACCCTACCTGCTGTATTATTGCTCCAGCCCCCAACATAAATGATCTTAAATTTCCCTTTCATTGGCGCAGGAAACACACACAGGGAACTCTCTCCGTTCACCTTTCTGCATTACAAGTTCATTATCGCTTTTCCTGCCCTGTGTTCCCCACATACATAATGGAGTGAGCTCGTACCTACATAGCGCTCCACATCCAGAACAGAAAAGGTAGGGAGGAGGAAGCCGAGTCCTAGATCCTCTAATTTGGGCACCATAATCGGGACCTCAAAGCCGTGCTTCTCCAGGAACCTGTGTGTCAGCTGGCTGCCGTGCATCTTCACAATGATTTCCCCGCACTAAGGGAGACGGAAGAGGGAAACGTCAGCACTGTGGATCAGTTCAGCATAAAAGTTCTAGCAAGGGCTTTATCATATGCTGGATCATTGATGGTCTCGGTGGCGCTCAGCCTCGTGAATCTTAGTCTCCCTTTTTAGAATGACTGTTTCCTGAAACCCTTTTTGCTGAACTTAAGCAAATCCGGTAGCTAATGACTTTAGTGCATCTAACTGGAAATGTGTATGCAGGTTATATCCAACGCCGAAGAGTCTCACAAGTCATCTCTGAACACAGGATGCAGAACAGGATGTGACGTCTGGGTACAGTACCCCAGAAGGCACAATGCAACAGCAGCTGCAGGCCTCCAGCATTAAGGACTGGCTGAGTTTAGATGTACAAAAGCAAAAACTGATCAACACAAGTAGTCCAGAAGCTCAAAGAGCAAATTGACCAAGGGGCATCCGAATAAAAACTACAGCAAGGGTAGGAAAAGAACAGACCATATGTTATTTGTCTCTACAACCTGATGGAAATATTTGTTGGCCATTCCCCAGTCTCACAGGACATAGAACATTCAACACCAATCTGCAGATTGCAGGATGACTCTTCATTCCTGATGATCACTGCCCTTTTGGACAAATGTCCCAAAGGCAAGACTGCACAAGGCGATCCTGATTTAAATCCTATGCTCCTGGAAACAATCTGAGTGCCTGAGAACAGACGACTGGTTAAAGAAACTATGAATACCATACATCTGCTTAGGAAAAATGAACTCCTGAAATCTACTTATAAATGGATGGACATGGACAGTATTATGCTGACTGAAATTAATCAGAAGAAAGGGAACAACATAGAATGACTGGACTCATTTGTGGGATATAAAAAATACATAGGGCCGGAGCTATAGCCCAGGGGGTAGGGCATTTGCCTTGCATGTGGCCGCCTATGCCAGCTCGGGTTCAATCCCTGGCATCCCATATGGTCCCCGAGCACTGCCAGGAGTAATTCCTGAGTGCAGAGCCAGGAGAAACCCCTGAGCATTGCCAGATGTGACCCAAAAAGCAGAAAAAGAAAATACATAATATGAAACTACCACCCAAGGACAGTAGAAACAAGGGCCAATTGGATTGGTCCACGGTTGAAACCTGCCTCAAGTGCTGGGGGAGAAGGCAATTGAGCTAGAGAAAGGACCACTATGACAATGATAGTTGGAAATGATTACTCTGGATAAGAACCATATGCTGAACATAGGTAAAGGACTGAAAATGATAACCTATTAGTACCTGTACTGCAAACCATAATGCCCAAAAGGAGGGAGGGAGAGAGAAAAAATAAGAAAACTGTCTGCCATGGAGGCAGGCTAGAGGGGTGTTGGTGGTAGCAGGGGCATGGCAGGAGGGAAACTGGGGAGCTGGTGGTGGGATACGTACACTGGTGGAGGGTGGGTACCAGAACATCGTATGGCTGAAACCCAATCATGAACAGATTTGCAATTACATATCTTATGGTGATTCAATAAAAAATAAATGAACAATAAATCCTGGGACAATAAATCAGTCTTTCAAGTATTGTAACATGCAGTCAGCAAAGCCACTAAAAAGAGCTACCGACTGTATTTGATGTTTAACTCGCCGCAGCCTGCCACAGAAGTGTGGCTTGTCTCTTCACTGTCCTTCAGATCGGCTCCTCTAAGCATCGGGCTGCAGACTAGCGCAAGTCTGCAGGTGCAGACAGTGGGAAACCACTGGCTCCCATCTTGGTTATCACTGCTGGACTGGGAAGCAGGACACAGGCCAGGTGCTGGTCCACAGGGGTAAAAAAGGTGAAAGAACGCTGCTCTGGCAGATCATACATCCAAAGAATAAATCTCCTTACTTGAGAAAATGCTATGGGTCGCTCTCCCAAATGCCACAAAACGTAGCTGCTGGGCACTCAAAAAAATTTTTTTTTTTTTTTTTTTTGCCTTTTGGGTCACACCCGCAATGCTCAGGGGTTTCTCCTGGCTCTGAACTCAGGAATTACTCCTGGCGGAGCACTCAAAATTATTGGTCGAAACACAACCATTTCCAGTTGGACAACCAGGTCTTAATGGTCTGTTATCTGTAGTCTAACATGTGAAAGAAAGGTGCCCAAAAAGTGACTACTGAGTCAGATCTTCCTCTCACCCTCTCAGTAACGGAAGGTTGGTCTGGAGCTGGAGAAACGCAAAGACTTTCCCTGAGTCTTCTCAGTGGAAGACTCAGAGGACGGAGTTGTTCTACACTGCCCTTGGTTTCCCCTACGGCTCCACAAATAACACACCTTCCCTTGCCCTGGAATTCAACAAGTCTTTAAACTCCCCGGAGAATCCTAAATCACTTGAACTTCCTGATCTGAAATGTGCAGTGTGTTTTGCACCAAACTATGCATTTTTGGTCACTGTCAAACAAAAATACTTAGCTTTGTTTGGGTTTTTTGGGGGTGGTTTATTTTCTTTTTGGGTCACAATGGTGATGCTCAGGGGGTTACTCCTGGCTCTGCACTCAGGTTCAGGGGACCAATCATGGGATGCTGAGGATCGAACTCAAGCTGACCGCGTGCAAGACGCACATGCTACCCACTCTGCTATCACTCCAGTACAGATACAAGTGCTTTTTAAATACAGGTACGCCATCTTCCATCCTCAGGGGCTGGCTAACTGCAGGGTTTGCACACATGCCTGCATACCACCCACACAGCAGTGAAGCAGGGCAAAACTCTGAGAGATCTGGAAGCAGGTCCATGAAATAGAATTAAAAAAAAACTTACACAATATGTATAACCCCATCTCTTTTAAAGATTATATAGAACAGTGGGCAGGGTACTTGGCCTTGCAGGTGGCTGAGCCAGGTTCGATCCTAGCACCCTCCTATATGGTCCCAAGCACCACTAGGAGCGATCCCTCAGTGCAGAACCAGGATTAACCTTTTAGCAACACTGGGTATGGCACCCCCCAAAAAATTTTTTTTAAAAAGATTACTACATGTTTAGAACATAACTGGTTTTTTTTTGGGGGGTTCCATACCCAGCAATGCTCTGGGGTTACTCCTGGCTCTGCACTCAGGAAATACTCTTGGAAGAGCTCAGGGGACCATACGGGATGCCAAGGATCAAACCCAGGTCAGCCGCATACAAAGCAAACGCTGCTGGACTCTCGCCTCGGCCCCGTTTTGAACATAATTAACTTTACATTTAAATGCATTATTTTATTTTATTTTTTTGGTTTTGGGGCCACAACCAGCTGAGTTCAGGCTTACTCCTGGCTCTGTGCTCAGGGATCACTCCTGGTAGGGTCAAACCAGGATGGCCATGTACAAAGCAAACATCCTATTCTCTGGCCCCTATTTAAACATTTTAAATGTTTTTTATTGTTATTTTTCTTTCTTTGAAAGGGGTGGGGGCACACTCATGGCTTACTCCTGGCTTTACAATCAGGGATCACTCCTGTTGGGCTCTAGGACCACGTGTGGAATCAGGGATTAAATCTAGGTTGGTTACATGCGTGGCAAGCTCCCTCCCACTGTACTATCATTCCAGCCCTAAACATTTTATATGTGATAGGATGACAACCCATTCACTGAAATGTAAACCCCTCTATGTTCAGTTCATTCCTTTCCCTCTACTATAGCTATGAATGACTAGAACTAATGCACAGAGTTGAGTGAAAGAAGACTAATCCCAGTTGGCCATTTGTGATCAGCCCCTACCCTGCTCTCTGAGGTTTGCTTTGGCAGAGATGCCCTGGCAGTTATTAGAAACCTATTTGGGGGCTGGAGAGATTATACAGAGGGTAGGGTATTTGCCTTGCATACGGCTGACCCAGGTTCAATCCCCAAAACTCCTATGTTTCCCAAGCAGGAACCATGTAGTAGTGATTCCTGAGTGCTGAATCGGGAGTAACTTTACCCTAAACACTGCTAGGCATGCACACACCCCAAAAAAGGACAAAGAAATCTATTTGAGAGTGGGGCTGGGGTGACAGATAGCACAGTGAGTAGGGTACTTGACTTGCACGTGGCCAATCGGGTTTGATTCCCAGCATCCAATACAGTTCCCTGAACTCCACGGGGGTAATTCCTGGCACAGAACCAGAAGTCCTAAGCACCGCTTAGTGTGCCCCTTCTCGACCCCCTATCACCACCTCCCCCAAAAAAGAAACCTATTTGAGAGAGAAAGAAACCAATGTGCCTCACCCTGAGAAGCTGCACAGAAGCTACACAGTTACAGGCAGCTCCAGCCTCTCTGAGGCAGCCTGGAGAAACAGGCTGAAAACCAGGCCCTACGCTGCCAAGCGGAACAAACACCTCCCCAGTGACAGGGAGGCTGAGAGAGGCGAAGGCTGCGCGCAGCGCCATCTGTCCAACAAGCACGGGGGCGGCTACAAGGTTTAGACTCCAGGTCATTTCCGTGGCAAGCCCAGGAGTCCTAGTCATCTACACTGTTCTATTTAGGGTTAAGGGAAAGGAGAGAGACAGGATTCCTAAGACTATGAAGAAATAGCAAGGATTTTACAGTTACCGAGCTAAAATAATGCCATAATAGGCTGCATGTGATATTGTGATTTAAATTCAAATTGTACTTCCCCTCTTGAGCAAGTCTGGCTATGATCTGGTGTAAAAGCCATTTAAGCATTATCACTCTAAATAGATGTCAGGCGGTGAGAAGAAAATGATCTCAATTAGCATGATTAAATGCTATATAACGCTTCTGACTCTAAGCCACAGATAACGCAAGGAACTTTCCATTATCTTTAGAAATTTGAAAGCCTGGTCCTGTTGCCATGTGAGAGGTTGAGCAAAGGTCAGGAGACAACTTCCGCAGGCCGAGGGCAGTTGCCCACCTGCAAGCACTAAGCAAACAGGTCTAGGGGCCCGGAGATATTATAAAGGGCTGAAGGTACTGTGCTCCACGTGGCCAATTCCAGTTCCATCCCCAGGCCTGTGTGCACAGAGTGAGAAGATGTTCCCTCCCATTAAAAAAACAAAACAAAACAGAACAAAAAAAAAATCAAGGGAAAATAAGTGGGGCTGGAGCAATAGTCCAGTGAGTAGGACACCTGCCTGCATGCTGCAGACCCAGGTTTGATCCCCGGCATCCCATACGGTCCCCTGATCACCACCAGGAGTAATTTCTAAGTGCTGGTGTGACAACCTCCCACACCGAAAAACAAACAGAGCAAGTTTGAAATCGAGGCATAATGGAGAGACTGAGCAGAGGAGCTGCCGACCATAAGGAACCAGTCCTGGGAACAGCACCTTGGATCAACACAGTGTAACCTTCTGGGAATGGGACTCAGGCCAAGATCAGGAAACTCAATACAGCATACATGTGTCCCTTTGAAACTACTCTTACTCCCAGCAATTTGCACAATACTACAATTTTCTGTCCTGCTTCATTAACAAGGAGGAAAAAGTAAAAGCTAACTGAGAAAAAATAAGCTGCAACCTAACGTTTTAAAGCCATTGCACCAGATACCGTAACTTTCATCACTGTTCCATACCTTGGGAAGACTCGAGAACGGAGTTCCTTCACAAACGTTCGCGTTCCAGCCTGCACAGGTTTGGAACCATCATCAATCTCTGTGTAGTCATGCCTGTGCCAGTTCCTCCTCTTTTTTCACTGTTTTTTAAAAGATGAAAAACAGAGTTTGGGTGCTTGGGATACTACATGCATTCAGATTCACATCCGCTAAACAGTTCAAAGACATTCGATCACTTTATTGTATTTACTTAGAACTAACAATTGTAGTACAGCTAAAATCAAAACAAGAAACACTCCCTCTTTCCCCCTTTTATTTTAGAGTGAACCCTGGGCTTCCCATCCCAGACACTGCTGTGTGGCTCAGTCATGTCTCCAGGGGAGTGAACAGCAGCATCTTAGTTTAACAGGACAACATCGGGCATGGGTGCCAGAGCCACAGCTGTTGGTGCTCAGGGAACTGTGTGGTTCTGAAGAGGATCTCAGGGTCTTCATCATGCCTCGTCATCTAATGAGAGTCATTTGTCCAGTCGAAAACAATCCTTTATTTTTTTTTTTTTTATTTAATCACCATGAGATAATACAGTTACAAAGCTGTTCATGACTGGGTTTGAGTCACAGGATGTTTCAATACCCATCCCTTCACAAGGGTACATTTCCCACCACCAATGTCCCCAGTTTCCTCCCGCCACGGCTCCGACCCCTGCCCCAGCCTGCCTCTATGGTCTCTCTCCTCCCCAGCCTGCCTCAATGGTTCTATGGTTCTCTCTCCTCTCTCTCTCTCTCTCTCTCTCTCTCTCTCTCTCTCTCTTTCCTCTCTCCCTTTCCCTCTCTCCCTCCTCTCTCCCCTCCCTCCCTCCCTCCCTCCCTATCCCCCTCCCTCCCTCTCTTTCCCTCCTATCCCCTCCCTCCCTCAGCATTATGGTTTTCAATACAGTTACTGACAGGTTACCATGTACATCCCTTTAACTACTTTCAACACTCAATTCTTGTCCAGAACACTCCAAATTTCTAGGACATTGGAAGAAATTTACTTCATGTAATGATGAGATTAAGTAAACAATTTCTATTTCGGAAGATTTGGTAGATAATTTCATGGTCTGGTACCACTCAAAAGGTTTTTCACATAAATGAATAACAGTCAGGTTCCCCAAAACTAATCAAACAAAAGGCTTTACTTTCAGACTGTGGGGAAACCTGTCAAGGCAATTAAATAGATTTTTTTTTTTTT
>JAJIBD010037876.1:0-10536 GCA_021461705.1 Cryptotis parvus
CCGCTGTGCTATCACTCCGACCCCTAACCAGAATCTTACATGCAAGCAAATGCTCTACCACTGAACTACTCTCTATCCTTGGCCCCCAAATTTACCCACATTATTGGATTTCCAGTGGTCAACCCTTCTTGAAATTATTATTTTGTCTTCTGTGATGTTGCACTTTCCTATTCACAATTTTAGGTTACTGATGAGGTGCGTAGAGTGAAAAAATTTAAAAAAAGGTTCTCCAATAGGGTTATGGAAGTTTAAGGTGTTCAGAGTTAATGTCTTTGAATAAGCCCAACTGAATTAAGCACAATGAGAAGAGTGAAGGCACGTAACCCCTATTTTACTTACTATTTTTCCTGGCAGAACATATGGCAGAGACTTGGGAACACGCATGCCTGAGGCCAGGTTACTCTTATGTTCCATAACTATGTTGTTTTGCCGACTGCAAGATGAAAGATTTGACTATATCAGCTATCTGTACTCTTTATACAGGCACACACTAAGACTATCAAAATGTGTTTCTCATGATTTTACACTTCATATATTCTGAAATGTAAACAGCGTTTTCATCAAAACATTCTTGTAATTAGAATGATTACCATTTCTCTGAAAAGCTCGATGCTTTGTGCAGCCATTAAGATAGGTCTGAGCACTTTCAGTTTCCAGAAATTGAGATAAACAGCAATGCCCATCTACTGTTCAACTGCATGACAGACTCATCAACTCACTCAATAAATATGAGATGAAATAACCACAGGCATAAAATCTCAAAGAAAAGAGGTAAAATTAAAGTTGTACCAATGAAATTCATCTATTACTTTTTTCTATCTTAGTGCCTACACAAAATAAGATGCAATTCAAATTACTGATCTCCAGGAGCTATGTTATCAAAAAAATTATATTTTTGGAAAGAAAAAAAGACATTCAGCATTTAACGTCTCCATTTTCTAATTCAGAAATATATTTCCTTTGAAACATGATTTGCTACAATCTTCTAAGACTGGAAGATTGATTAGTGATGTCTTACTTGTTTTGGATTTTTGGGCCACATCCAGCAGGATACAGAGGGCTTACTCCTGGCTCTGCACTGAGGGGTAGCCCCTGCCGGGTCTCAGGGACTGAACCCAGGTCAGCCACTTGCAAGGCAAGCCCCTTACCTGCTGTACTACTGCTCGGGCTCCCAATATTAATTTTCGCCCCAGATACTAATTAACTTAGTAAAAAATGATCTGTGTGATATATATAGCTAGAGAATTTCCCCCAAAGTATTAAAATAATATGAACCTAGTGAAGAAACCAATATAAAGCACGACTGGCAATTTTTTGTCTGCTTTGCTTGATTTTAAAGCTTTCATTTTTTGTGTTTCCATAGTTAACACATCACACAACCTTTTTTTTTTTAAAGTATTTTATTATACCACAGTGAGATATACAAATAAAAAAGATATACAATTAAAAAGTTCATGTTTGGGTTTTTTGGTCATACAGTGTTTCAGACACCGTCCACTCCACCAGTGCCCATCTCCATACAAATAAAAGATATATAATTAAAAAGTTCATGTTTGGGTTTTTTGGTCATACAGTGTTTCAGCACCCGGTCCCTCCACCAGTGCCCATCTCCCACCAACAACATCCCCGGTTCCCTCCCCTTCCCCAGCCCTGCTCCATGGCGGGTTCTTTTTATTTCTTTCCCTTTCTCTCTCTTTCTCTTTTCCTTCCCTTCCAGACTATGGATTACCAGAACATACATTAAAAAGGGTTGTCATGTGTATCTGTTTGCCTGTATTTAATGCTCAGTTCTAGGTTGGTATTAGTACCCTCGACAATTATTAGCACCCTGTTCCATTTTTCTGTCTTACCTAAACCCTCTGACTCCCACACGTTTGTGATAATTTCCACCTTTGACCAAGACCTCCGATATATGCTTCACTTGACCTTGGATATTGGTATCCATAATATGTACATATATATTTATGCCATGCAAATAAATGCAGTCATTCTGTATCTGTCTCTCTCCTTCTGGCTAATTTAGCTCAACATAATCTTCTCCATGTCCATCCATTTATAGGCAAATTTTATAACTTCATTTTTCACACAACCTTTTTTTTAAAAATAGTTTTGGGGCTGTGTTTGGTGGTTTCTGGGGGAAATGCGGCAGCAGGAATTGAGCCTGGGGATCCTACATGCAAATTATGTGCTACTGTCCTTGAGTCATCTTCCCCTTTTTTTTTTTTTTTTTGCGTCATACCTGGCGATGCTCAGGAATTACTCCTGGCGGTGCTCGGGGACCATATGGGATGCCGGGGACTGAACCCGGTCGGCAGTGTACAAGGCAAATGCCCTATCCGCTGGACTATCGCTCCAGCCCTCTCTTGAGTCATCTTCCCTAAGGCCCAACACAACCTTTTTTATAAATGAAGGAATGGGGAAATAAAAAACTCACTACCAAATCACTATCTTGAACATCTACCTTATGAGCAAGTAACATTATCAGGAAACAGGCCATTCATGCTTTAGAGTTTTCTTTTGATAATAAAAACACATCAACTTTGGGATATAGTGCTTGAAAAGAAAGTAATTTACCTGTTGTTTCCACAGTAGTTGGCTGTGCCCCAGACAAATGGGGGGCTGGTCTGTTCCCACAAATCTGCCAGAAGCAAAACATAATTTGTGGTATTACTTTTGAGACACTCTACTGTCTCAAAAAGATGGTTATCATTTTTATGGTAGTTGAAATTCTAAGATGTGAAACAATACACCTAAGTTTACAGGAACAAGTAAAAACTGATGATCAAGTACCTTGCCTAAGTGACACAGTAGCAGGAATTTAATTGAAGAATATAAACAGCAGCGACATAAATAATAATAAATGTGCCTAGTAACAACCAAGCAGATGGTACAACACAATTTATGGGGGAAAAAAAAACAGTTGTAAAGAAGAGCTTTTCCAATCAAGGAGGATAGGCTGTTCTACGTGTCTGCATAGCAATACAAATGTACTTGCTTTCGGGGCCAATAAAAAATAATAAGGCATTTGGACTAACATGGTATGTTCATAAAAAGGAAAATAGTCCTTCTGTCTTAGCAAATGACTTGAGATTTAGACATTTTGTGAAAATGTAGAGGCATCACCTTTATCCCAGTCTTCTTCACAAGGAGGGCACTGCCATGTGCTCTGAGCCAGAGTCTCTTGTCCCAGGTTTCTAGTTTGGTTCACTGCAAGCCAACAGAGATTAAGATGTAAGAAGAGGAAAGTGCCAAGTTATTATGTTTAAAGGGGTTAAATGCTATATAAACACTTTGCAGAACAATCTATCGGACTTTCTGAAAAAAAACAAACAAAACAACTGATGGTATCAAAGATAAACAATGGTTTTACCTTCCTGAGAGAAAAAGAAATGCATAAACAAAGATGGTGATCATTTTTATGGCAATAAAAAGATTTTTTTCTCAATAAAAATATTTGTTCTTATTTCTTATTGTGTAAGAATCAGGATTTTCAGAATAGAAAACAACCTGACAGACACAACCTGACACTTTGCTGTTGAGATAAATGTATTAAAAAAATAAAAGTATTGATGTGAAAATGAAAGCCCCATAAAAAAGAAAAATCAAGGTTATAGTATAACAAAAACCGAAGAGACTAATCTCTAGCACTGAAATATTTTAATTTGTCATCATTATTATTATCATTATTTATTATTATTTTGGTTGCTGGGCCACACCTAGCGATGCTCAGGGCTTACTCCGGCTCTGCACTCAGGAATTACTCCTGGCGGTGCTCATGGGACTATATGGGATGCTGGGAATCAAATGCTCAACCGGCTGTACATGGCTCTGGCCCCACAGCACTGAAACTAATTGTAGCTAGTCAGCCTTACCAACATCTTGCTCAATGCAACTTTTGTCATCACAGCTTGAGATATGATGACTTATTTCAGCCCGAGGAACCTGGTGGCGGGCATTGAAGGGACAAGTAGCCAATTTGTTCGCAACATCAGGATGATTCTGTGTAATAGAAATGATAGGATCAGTTCTTTGGATTTATTAAAGTGCAGGGCACAGGTTCACTTAATAAATGGCTCTCTAAAATCTCTCAGTAAACTAAGTAACCCACAGTAGAAAATGAAGTGGTTTTACCACTTCTATGGATTGTAGAGCTATAATTTAAAAAATGCAAGTCTCTATTATATTATAGAGACTGACAATACACACAGTGGGGCTAAAGTGGCTTATATAGTGTAGAGCTCAATGGTACAGAGCTTAATATTACACAGTACAATATAATTACTGTGTAATACTGAGCTCTTCATATTATATAGTATAGTGATCAATAGTAGTAATTCAGTATTTGAACCACACTTTCTCCCATTTTTTTTTATATTTTGGTTTGGGGGCCATACCTTGTGGTGCCAGGGCTTACTCCTGGCTCTTAAGCTGAGGGATCACAGCTGGTGAACTCGGGGGACCATATAGGGTGGCAGGGTTCAAACCAAGGTTGGCTGCATGCGAGGCCTACCCACCGTACGATCACTCTGGCCCCTACCATGTTTATTCTTCAAGGGTCACAAGTTTTAGGTAGCATTTAAGATTGATAGCATTTTCTGAATGTCTTTTTTTTTTTTGCTTTTTGGGTCACACCTGGTGATGCTCAGGGGCTACTCCTGGCTCTTTGCTCAGGAATTACTCCTGGCGGTGCTGGGGGGACCATATGGAATGCCAAGGATCAAACCCGGGTCGGTCGCGCACAAGGCAAATGCCCTACCCGCTGTGCTATTGCTCTGGCCCCTGAATGTCTTTTTAAACCCGAGACTCGTAACAAATAACAAGACACACTTCTGCATTGCCGCAGTGATCCTCCTGCTGAAATACAATAGTGCTGGCAAATAGCTGTTGGAAGAAAGCTATAGCAGAAGAGGAAAACCAATGATTTTTCAGATTAACAGAGGTATACTTAAAAGTAATGATGCCTGAAATGAGGCGCTGAACCATCTGACCTTTATTTTAGCTATTTCACTGCAGAAAAGTCTAAGTGGCAGACTCTACTTTGCTGACCAAGTTCCTGTCTTAAAACAAGAACGCAAAATACACAAATTATATGGTAAGTATATTAGGAATTAAATGTTATTAGCAAAAGATAGACAACAAATGATACTCAAAAAAATAAAAGTAATGCGAAGTGAGAGAAAATTGTAGAAAATTGTTATTTTTCTCCATGATTTTTATAAGATATAACAAGCATTCCAAAGTGGGCAAAGATTATGAGCATGAGAAAAAGGGAGGTGTGATTTTTTTTTAAAAGATTTGGCTCCCTTTCCAGTCTTTACCTCTAGTTGATGTCTGAAAGCCTAGGGAGGAAACTGTGGTGGTATTTGCTGATTCATACTGTCTAGATTCAAATTACAAGATCCTTGCTCTGACTCTTGAAAAGAGCTGAGGAGGGGCTAAGGAAATAGCTCAAATGGTTGGAGAAACCATACTTTGAATGTAGAGACCCTGGGTTTGATCTCTGGCACTGCATGGTCCCAGAGCAGTACCACACATTGCTAGGCCCAGATATTGCTTGGGAGACCTCCCAATCCCTTAAAAACAATAGCTAAATACCCAACAATGGCATTCTAATAGTGTCTTCAGAAGTGCAAGAGAAACACACTCTAAGTGATGTTTATACATACAGAATTATATGCAGTTTGGTCTAAATACAAAAATCATTTTCTAGGCATAAACCTAGATAGAACTTTGGTCTCTGTATCTGAAATCTGCATTTTAACAATTCATTCAAAGTGCTTTAATTAGTGTTCCAGCATAAAAGCAGTTTATATCGACTAAGTCTACAAAAGAAGGATCATAGTAAAAACTCTGATCAGAGTTCTTTTTTGCCCCTATATTGCTTACTTTTGGAACTTGGAGAAACAGAGTTATTTTTAGGAATAATCTTTTCTTGGGCTATGAAGAAGTTCAACTTCTCTAAACTTTCTGAACAAAAATAATTAGAAGTGTATTATGGTACTGAATCCTTATCAGGACAATAAATACATTAAAATCACAAGGCAAGATGGCATTTTCCTTGCTAGAAAAACTGTTTTATAAAGGGCAGTACTTCTACAGAAGATTATAAAGGGTGCTTTGTTACTAGCTGTGGATAAAAAAACAAGAAACACACTTTATTTACTCAAGAAATAAACTCTACAAAGGCATATTCCCCAAACAATTCCGGCATTCAGTTAAAACATTTATAGCAAAATAATTTTATATTTACAAAGTTTGCCTTTTTTTTTTTTTTTTTTTTTGGCTTTTTGGGTCACACCCGGTGACACTCAGGGGTTCCTCCCTGGCTCTGCACTCAGGACTTACTCCTGGCGGTGCTCGGGGGACCATATGGGATACCGGGGATCGACCGGCCGGCATAAGCCGGCTGTGTGCAAGGCAAACGCCCTACCTGCTGGGCTATCGCTCCGCCCCAAAGTTTGCCTTTTTGAAAGAATGCTTGAGGAAATTATAGGAAAACCGTGAAAACAATATCCTACCTTTCTGCACTTGATCAGATGATAAGGAAACCTGCAGGCCCTGATCTGGTGATTTTTTATCATAGGGGCATTGTAATAGTTTTTCGGGGTCCAGGGAATCGACTAAAGAGAGAGAGAGAAAAAAATTAAATATGATATAAAGTTTAATATAATCTTGTAGAACTACAGAATTCTAGGCACATGGATTTATTTTTCAACAGCAGGTATAAGAATGGTACAAGACAGTTTAAAGACAATTTGAAATAATTTTAAAGGTTGACTACAATTTTTAAAATGAAAATGTAACCCTATCAAAAAATGGGGAGAAGAAATGAACAGAAACTTCGACAAGGAAGAAGTTCGAATGGCCAAAAGACATATGAAAAAAATGCTCATCATCATTAGTCATCTCACTCAAGTGAGAGAAGGAATCCGAGCTCTGACCTCTGTCGCTGTTCCAGAGTCAGGGATGCTGTCTCGTTTGCCAAGGCATCAACAATCAGATAGACTGGACATGTAATGCGATTTGGAGACGATCGCTGGACTAGAGCTGTTACCGACTGGATCCCACGGGATGTCAAAAGATCACGTGAACACCCACCTACAAGATGGTCAGACTTCTTCATCAAGACCCTGAACGAACGGTTTGAGGCTCTTTGTATTCCTGAAGCAACCAGATGCCATTGGGCTACACTGGCATGTAATAGGGTCAAATGGAAATATTACTGGCGCCCGCTTGAGCAAATCGATGAATAACGGGATGTCAAGTGATCATTAGTCATCAGAGATGCAAATCAAAACAACAATGAGATATCGATTCACACCACAGAGACTGGCACATATCCTGAAGAGCAAGAACAACAAATGCTGGCGAGGATGCAGGGAAAAAGGGACTCTCATCCATTGTTGGTGGGAATGTCGACTAGTACAGCCTTTCTGGAAAACAATACGGATATTCCTGTAAAGACTAGACATTGAGCTCCCCATTTGACCCAGCCATACCACTTCTGGGAATATACTCTGGGAAGCCAAAAATATGCAGCGGAAACACCATCCCTACTTTTATGTTCATAGCAGCATTATTCACAATAGCCAGAATCTGGAAACAACCAGAGTGTCCGAGGAATTGATGACTGGATAAAAGAAACTTTGGTACATCTACACAATGGAATACTATGCAGCTGTCAGAAAAAATGAAGTCATGAAATTTGCCTATAAATGGATGGACATGGAGAGGATCATGTTGAGTGAAATTAGCAGAGAGAGACAGATATAGAATCACTGCATTTATTTATTTGCATGACATATATATAGATAGATAGATAGATAGATAGATAGATAGATAGATAGATAGATGATACATATTATGATACCAAAATCCAAGGTCAGGTGAAGCATGGAAGAGGAGGTCTTGTCAAAGGGGTGGAACTTATCACAAATGTGTGGGAGTCAGAGGCCAGGTAAGACAGAGAATGGAACAGTGTGTTAATATTTGTTGAAAGTGCTGATACCAACCTAGAACTGAGCATTAAATACAAGCAAAAAGATACACATGACAACCTCTTAATGTATGTATTGCAATCCACAATGTGGAAGGGAAGGAAAGAGAGAGAGAGAGAGAAAGAGAAAGAATATAAGAACCTGCCACAGAGGCAGGCTGGGGGAGGGAGGGAGGAATTGGGGACATTGGTGGTGGGAAATGGGCACTGGTGGAGGGATGGGTGCTGGAACATTGTATGACTTTGAAACCCCAAATATGAACATCTATGAACATCTTTGTAACTGTATATCTCACGGTGGTGTAATAAAATATAAAAAAAAAGAAAAACGAAATGTAACTGAGACAAAATATCTGTTATAACCAAATCTTATTAAGTCCAGCAAAAGCAGAAAAAATTAATGGGGTTGGGGGTCTTGTTTGATTTAGGGCTATATCTGGCTATGCTCAGGGCTTAATCCTGGTGGTATTCAGGGGACCATATATGGAGCCTGCAAAGGAACCAGGTTAGCTGCATGTAAGATAAGCATTCTTTTTCTATCTGTGCTATTTTCGGCCCCATGGATTGTGGTCTTAATCCATTTATACATGTTTTTACTCATATTATCTCATGGTAAAACAATAAGCTACACGAAATTATATCCTCTTTTCTTTTATGAAAATGACTACTTTCTTTTTTTAAAAGCATTTTATTATACCACTGTGAGATATACAAAGATATACAATTAAAAAAGTTCAATTTGGGTTTTGGTCATACAGTGTCCCTCACCCATCCTCCACCAGTGCCCATCTCCCACCACCAATGTCCACCCGGTTCCTTCCCCTCCCCAGCCCACCTCCATGGCAGGTTCTTTTATTTCTTTCCCTTTCTCTCTCTTTCTTTTCCTTCCCTTCCAGACTATGGATTACAGAACATACATTAAAGGGTTGTCATGTGTATCTGTTTGCCTGTATTTAATGCTCAGTTCTAGGTTGATATTAGTACCCTCAACAATTGTTAGCACACTGTTCCATTTTCTGTCTTACCTAGCCTCTGACTTCCCCACGCTTGTGATAATTTCCACCCTTGACAAGACCCTCCTGATCTTAGTCATGTTTCACTTGACCTTGATATTGGTATCATAATATGTACATATATATTTATGTCATGCAAATAAATGCAGTCATTCTGTATCTGTCTCTCTCTCTTCTGGCTAATTTCACTCAACATAATCTTCCCCATGTCCATCCATTTATAGGCAAATTTTATAACTTCATTTTTCCTAACAGCTGCATAGTATTCCATTGTGTAGATGTACCAAAGCTTTTTTTTTTTCACATTTTTATTTTTATTATTTTTCCCCCCCCAAATATTATTATTTTAGACATACAATTGAAAGATGCTTATGTAGAGTTTTGTTTTTCAAGTGTTCCACAACCCTTCCTCCACCCCAAACCCATTTCTTTTCACCAATGTGTCCCCACCTTCTTCCTCCTCCCCTCCCCACCCCATCAATTGGTGATTCGCATGTCATTTCTCTCCCTCTCTCCCTTCCCACCACAAACTTTCCTGCACATCGTGGAATGCATGGCATTAAAGGAGGACATTACTGTTTCCACTATTTTAATGGACCACGCTGATACGCGCAACCCCTGAGCCCGGGGCCCAAAAGGGTTTTGTTTTTTAATCTAATGTGAGAGGTAGTATACCAGCATTTATATAATTGTTGTTATTTGGTGGGTTTGTTTATTTTTGGTGTTTTTGGGACCCCCCCAAGGTGTTTATCCAAAACCATTTCCCGGGTAATGTTGTGACCAACAATTTTTTTGTGGGTTTTTTTTTTTTACTTATTTTTTTGGTTTACCCCACCCACCTCCCCCAACACCCCCCAACCAGTTGGGTCCACAGATTCCAGGCTTCCCACCAGAGCTTAGTCCTAAGGCTTGGTTGAGGCCCTAGGCCAGCCCTCTTGCTGAGCAACAAAGCTTTGTATCCATTCATCAATTCCTAGGGCACTCTGGTTGTTTCAGATTCTGGCTATTGAATAATGCTGCTAAAAAACGCAAAAGTAGGAACGCAGCTTCTCATGTATTTTTGGCTTCCAGGAGTAGATTCCCAGGATGGAAGAAGTGGCTGGGTCAAAATGGGAGTCTAAATTATAGTCTCTGGAGGAATGTCCATATTATTTTCCAGAAAGGCTGTACCAGCCGGTATTCCCACCAACAACGCATGAGTACCCTTTTCCCACATCCACTCCAGCAATTTGTTGTTCTTGCTCTTTTGAATATGTGCAGTCTCTGTGGTGTAAAATGATATCATTGCTGTTTTGATTTGCATCTCTCTGATGATTAGTGATGATGAGCATTTTTTCATGATGTTTTGGCCATTCCGAATTTTTTCCTTAAGTTGAAGTTTCTCTGTTCATTTTTCTCCCCATTTTTGATGGGGTTGTTTGTTTTAAAGTTCTACCAGTGCCTGATATATCCTGGATATTAACCCCTCATCAGATGGGTATTGGGTGAACATCTTTCTTCCCATTCTGTGGACTGCCTTTTGATCTT
>JAJIBD010037877.1:0-10732 GCA_021461705.1 Cryptotis parvus
AAAGGGCCCTACCCGCTGTGCTATCACTCCGACCCCTAACCAGAATCTTACATGCAAGCAAATGCTCTACCACTGAACTACCTCTCTATCCTTGGCCCCCAAATTTACCCACATTATTGGATTTCAGTGGTCAACCCTTCTTGAAATCATTATTTTGTCTTCTGTGATGTTGCACTTTCCTATTCACAATTTTGGGTTACTGATGAGGTGCTTAGAGTGAAAAATTTAAAAAGGTTCTCAATAGGGTTATGGAAGTTTAAGGTGTTCAGAGTTAATGTCTTTTGAATAAGCCCAACTGAATTAAGCACAATGAGAAGAGTGAAGGCACGTAACCTCTATTTTACTTACTATTTTTTCCATGGCAGAACATATGGCAGAGACTTGGGAACACGCATGCCTGAGGCCAGGTTACTCTTATGTTCCATAACTATGTTGTTTGCCGGGCTGCAAGATGAAAGATTTGACTATATCAGCTATCTGTACTCTTTATACAGGCACACACAAGACTATCAAAATGTGTTTCTCATGATTTTACACTTCATATATTCTGAAATGTAAACACGTTTTCATCAAAACATTCTTGTAATTAGAATGATTACCATTTCTCTGAAAAGCTCGATACTTTGTGCAGCCATTAAGATAGGTCTGAGCACTTTCAGTTTCCAGAAATTGAGATAAACAGCAATGCCATCTACTGTTCAACTGCATGACAGACTCATCAACTCACTCAATAAATATGAGATGAAATAACCACAGGCATAAAATCTCAAAGAAAAGAGGTAAAATTAAAGTTGTACCAATGAAATTCATCTATTACTTTTTCTATCTTAGTGCATACACAAAATAAGATGCAATTCAAATTACTGATCTCAGGAGCTATGTTATAAAAACAATTCTATTTTGGAAAGAAAAAAAGACATTCAGCATTTAACGTCTCCATTTTCTAATTCAGAAATATATTTCCTTTGAAACATGATTTGCTACAATCTTCTAAGACTGGAAGATTGATTAGTGATGTCTTACTTGTTTGGATTTTTGGGCCACATCCAGCAGTATACAGGGCTTACTCCTGGCTCTGCACTGAGGGGTAACTCCTGCCGGGTCTCAGGGACTGAACCCAGGTCAGCCACTTGCAAGGCAAGCCCCTTACCTGCTGTACTACTGCTCGGGCTCCTAATATTAATTTTCCTTCAGATACTAATTAACTTAGTAAAAATGATCTGTGTGATATATATAGCCAGAGAATTTCCCCCAAAGTATTAAAATAATATGAACCTAGTGAAGAAACCAATATAAAAGCACGACTGGCAATTTTGTCTGCTTTGCTTGATTTTAAGCTTTCATTTTTTGTGTTTCCATAGTTATTAACACATCACACAACCTTTTTTTTTAAAGTATTTTATTATACCACCGTGAGATATACAAATAAAAAGATATACAATTAAAAAGTTCATGTTTGGTTTTGGTCATACAGTGTTTCAGCACCCGTCCCTCCACCAGTGCCCATCTCCATACAAATAAAAGATATATAATTAAAAAGTTCATGTTTGGGTTTTGGTCATACAGTGTTTCAGCACCCGTCCCTCCACCAGTGCCCATCTCCCACCAACAACATCCCCGGTTCCCTCCCCTTCCCCAGCCCTGCTCCATGGCAGGTTCTTTATTTCTTTCCCTTTCTCTCTCTTTCTCTTTTCCTTCCCTTCCAGACTATGGATTACAGAACATACATTAAAAGGTTGTCATGTGAATCCTTTTGCCTCTATTTAATGCTCAGTTCTAGGTTGGCATTAGTACCCTCGACTATTATTAGCACCCTGTTCCATTTTCTGTCTTACCTAACCTCTGACTCCCACATGTTTGTGATAATTTCCACCTTTGACAAGACCTCCCGATATATGCTTCACTTGACCTTGGATATTGGTATCATAATATGTACATATATATTTATGCCATGCAAATAAATGCAGTCATTCTGTATCTGTCTCTCTCCTTCTGGCTAATTTCGCTCCAACATAATCTTCTCCATGTCCATCCATTTATAGGCAAATTTTATAACTTCATTTTTCACACAACCTTTTTTTTAAAAATAGTTTTGGGGCTGTGTTTGGTGGTTTCTGGGGAAATGCAGCAGCAGGAATTGAGCCTGGGGATCCTACATGCAAATTATGTGCTACTGTCCTTGAGTCATCTTCCCCCTTTTTTTTTTTTTTTTTACCTAGCGATGCTCAGGTTACCCTGGCTCTGCGCTCAGGAATTACTCCCTGGCGGTGCTCGGGGGACCATATGGGATGCCGGGACTGAACCCGGTCGGCAGTGTACAAGGCAAATGCCCCTATCCAGCTGGACTATCGCTCCAGCCCTCTCTTGAGTCATCTTCCTAAGGCCCAACACAACCTTTTTATAAATGAAGGAATGGGGAAATAAAAAAACTCACTACCAAATCACTATCTTGAACATCTACCTTATGAGCAAGTAACATTATCAGGGAAACAGGCCATTCATGCTTTAGAGTTTTCTTTTTGATAATAAAACACATCAACTTTGGGATATAGTGCTTGAAAAGAAAGTAATTTACCTGTTGTTTCCACAGTAGTTGGCTGTGCCCCCAGACAAATGGGGGCTGGTCTGTTCCCACAAATCTGCCAGAAGCAAAACATAATTTGTGGTATTACCTTTTGAGACACTCTACTGTCTCAAAAGATGGTTATCATTTTTATGGTAGTTGAAATTCTAAGATGTGAAACAATACACCTAAGTTTACAGGAACAAGTAAAAACTGATGATCAAGTACCTTGCCTAAGTGACACAGTAGCAGGAATTTAATTGAAGAATATAAACAGCAGCGACATAAATAATAATAAATGTGCCTAGTAACAACCAAGCAGATGGTACAACACAATTTATGGGGAAAAAAAAACAGTTGTAAAGAAGAGCTTTTCCAATCAAGGAGGATAGGCTGTTCTACGTGTCTGCATAGCAATACAAATGTACTTGCTTTCGGGGCCAATAAAAATAATAAGGCATTTGGACTAACATGGTATGTTCATAAAAAAGGAAAATAGTCCTTCTGTCTTAGCAAATGACTTGAGATTTAGACATTTTGTGAAAATGTAGAGGCATCACCTTTATCCCAGTCTTCTTCACAAGGAGGGCACTGCCATGTGCTCTGAGCCAGAGTCTCTTGTCCCAGGTTTCTAGTTTGGTTCACTGCAAGCCAACAGAGATTAAGATGTAAGAAGAGGAAAGTGCCAAGTTATTATGTTTAAAAGGGGTTAAATGCTATATAAACACTTTGCAGAACAATCTATCGGACTTTCTGAAAAAAAAACAAACAAAACAACTGATGGTATCAAAGATAAACAATGGTTTTACCTTCCTGAGAGAAAAAGAAATGCATAAACAAAGATGGTTATCATTTTTATGGCAATAAAAGATTTTTTTCTCAATAAAAATATTTGTTCTTATTTCTTATTGTGTAAGAATCAGGATTTTCAGAATAGAAAACAACCTGACAGACACAACCTGACACTTTGCTGTTGAGATAAATGTATTAAAAAATAAAAAGTATTGATGTGAAAATGAAAGCCCCATAAAAAGAAAAATCAAGGTTATAGTATAACAAAAACCGAAGAGACTAATCTCTAGCACTGAAATATTTTAATTTGTCATCATTATTATTATCATTATTTATTATTATTTTGGTTGCTGGGCCCACACCTAGCGATGCTCAGGGCTTACTCCGCTCTGCACTCAGGGAATTACTCCTGGCGGTGCTCATGGGACTATATGGGATGCTGGGAATCAAATGCTCAACCCGGCTGTACATGGCTCTGGCCCCACAGCACTGAAACTAATTGTAGCTAGTCAGCCTTACCAACATCTTGCTCAATGCAACTTTTGTCATCACAGCTTGAGATATGATGACTTATTTCAGCCCGAGGAACCTGGTGGCGGGCATTGAAGGGACAAGTAGCCAATTTGTTCGCAACATCAGGATGATTCTGTGTAATAGAAATTATAGGATCAGTTCTTTGGATTTATTAAAGTGCAGGGGCACAGGTTCACTTAATAAATGGCTCTCTAAAATCTCTCAGTAAACTAAGTAACCCACAGTAGAAAATGAAGTGGTATTTACCACTTCTATGGATTGTAGAGCTATAATTTAAAAAAATGCAAGTCTCTATTATATTATAGAGACTGACAAACACACAGTGGGGCTAAAGTGGCTTATATAGTGTAGAGCTCACATGGCAGAGCGCTAATATTACACAGTACAATATAATTACTGTGTAATACTGAGCTCTTCATATTATATAGTATAGTGATCAATAGTAGTAATTCAGTATTTGAACCACACTTTCTCCCATTTTTCTTTTTATATTTTGGTTTGGGGGCCATACCTTGTGGTGCCAGGGCTTACTCCTGGCTCTTAAGCTGAGGGATCACAGCTGGTGAACTCGGGGACCATATAGGGTGGCAGGGTTCAAACCAAGGTTGGCTGCATGCGAGGCCTACCCACCGTCACGATCACTCTGGCCCCCTACCATGTTTATTCTTCAAGGGTCACAAGTTTTAGGTAGCATTTAAGATTGATAGCATTTTCTGAATGTCTTTTTTTTTGCTTTTTGGGTCACACCTGGTGATGCTCAGGGCTACTCCTGGCTCTTTGCTCAGGAATTACTCCTGGCGGTGCTGGGGGGACCATATGGGATGCCAAGGATCAAACCCGGGTCGGTCGCGCACAAGGCAAATGCCCTACCCGCTGTGCTATTGCTCTGGCCCCTGAATGTCTTTTAAACCCGAGACTCGTAACAAATAACAAGACACACTTCTGCATTGCCGCAGTGATCCTCCTGCTGAAATACAATAGTGCTGGCAAATAGCTGTTGGAAGAAAGCTATAGCAGAAGAGGAAAACCAATGATTTTTCAGATTAACAGAGGTATACTTAAAAGTAATGATGCCTGAAATGAGGCGCTGAACCATCTGACCTTTATTTTAGCTATTTCACTGCAGAAAAGTCTAAGTGGCAGACTCTACTTTGCTGACCAAGTTCCTGTCTTAAAACAAGAACGCAAAATACACAAATTATATGGTAAGTATATTAGGAATTAAATGTTATTAGCAAAAGATAGACAACAAATGATACTCAAAAAATAAAAGTAATGCGAAGTTGAGAGAAAATTGTAGAAAATTGTTATTTTTCTCCATGATTTTTATAAGATATAACAAGCATTCCAAAGTGGGCAAAGATTATGAGCATGAGAAAAGGGAGGTGTGATTTTTTTTAAAAGATTTGGCTCCCTTTCCAGTCTTACCTCTAGTTGATGTCTGAAAGCCTAGGGGAGGAAACTGTGGTGGTATTTGCTGATTCATACTGTCTAGATTCAAATTACAAGATCCTTGCTCTGACTCTTGAAAAGAGCTGAGGAGGGGGCTAAGGAGATAGCTCAAATGGTTGGAGAAACCATACCTTGAATGTAGAGACCCTGGGTTTGATCTCTGGCACTGCATGGTCCCAGAGCAGTACCACACATTGCTAGGCCCAGATATTGCTTGGGGAGACCTCCCAATCCCTTAAAAACAATAGCTAAATACCCAACAATGGCATTCTAATAGTGTCTTCAGAAGTGCAAGAGAAACACACTCTAAGTGATGTTTATACATACAGAATTATATGCAGTTTGGTCTAAATACAAAAATCATTTTCTAGGCATAAACCTAGATAGAACTTTGGTCTCTGTATCTGAAATCTGCATTTTAACAATTCATTCAAAGTGCTTTAATTAGTGTTCCAGCATAAAAGCAGTTTATATCGACTAAGTCTACAAAAGAAGGATCATAGTAAAAACTCTGATCAGAGTTCTTTTGCCCCTATATTGCTTACTTTTTGGAACTTGGAGAAACAGAGTTATTTTTAGGAATAATCTTTTCTTGGGCTAAGTGAAGAAGTTCAACTTCTCTAAACTTTCTGAACAAAAATAATTAGAAGTGTATTATGGTACTGAATCCTTATCAGGACAATAAATACATTAAAAATCACAAGGCAAGATGGCATTTTCCTTGCTAGAAAAACTGTTTTATAAAGGGCAGTACTTCTACAGAAGATTATAAAGGGTGCTTTGTTACTAGCTGTGGATAAAAAAAAAACAAGAAACACACTTTATTTACTCAAGAAATAAACTCTACAAAGGCATATTCCCCCAAACAATTCCGGCATTCAGTTAAAACATTTATAGCAAAATAATTTTATATTTACAAAGTTTGCCTTTTTTTTTTTTTTTTTTTTTTTTGGCTTTTTTGGGTCACACCGGTGACACTCAGGGGTTCCTCCTGGCTCTGCACTCAGGACTTACTCCTGGCGGTGCTCGGGGACCATATGGGATACCGGGGATCGACCGGGCCGGCATAAGCCGGCTGTGTGCAAGGCAAACGCCCTACCTGCTGGGCTATCGCTCCGCCCCAAAGTTTGCCTTTTTGAAAGAATGCTTGAGGAAATTATAGGAAAACCGTGGAAAACAATATCCTACCTTTCTGCACTTGATCAGATGATAAGGAAACCTGCAGGCCCTGATCTGGTGATTTTTATCATAGGGGCATTGTAATAGTTTTTTCGGGGTCCAGGGAATCGACTAAAAGACAGAGAGAAAAAATTAAATATGATATAAAGTTTAATATAATCTTGTAGAACTACAGAATTCTAGGCACATGGATTTATTTTTCAACAGCAGGTATAAGAATGGTACAAGACAGTTTAAAGACAATTTGAAATAATTTTAAAGGTTGACTACAATTTTTAAAATGAAAATGTAACCCTATCAAAAAATGGGGGAGAAGAAATGAACAGAAACTTCGACAAGGAAGAAGTTCGAATGGCCAAAAGACATATGAAAAAATGCTCATCATCATTAGTCATCTCACTCAAGTGAGAGAAGGGAATCCGAGCTCTGACCTCTGTCGCTGTTCCAGAGTCAGGGATGCTGTCTCGTTTGCCAAGGCATCAACAATCAGATAGACTGGACATGTAATGCGATTTGGAGACGATCGCTGGACTAGAGCTGTTACCGACTGGATCCCACGGGATGTCAAAAGATCACGTGAACACCCACCTACAAGATGGTCAGACTTCTTCATCAAGACCCTGAACGAACGGTTTGAGGCTCTTTGTATTCCTGAAGCAACCAGATGCCATTGGGCTACACTGGCATGTAATAGGGTCAAATGGAAATATTACTGGCGCCCGCTTGAGCAAATCGATGAATAACGGGATGTCAAGTGATCATTAGTCATCAGAGATGCAAATCAAAACAACAATGAGATATCGATTCACACCACAGAGACTGGCACATATCCTGAAGAGCAAGAACAACAAATGCTGGCGAGGATGCAGGGAAAAAGGGACTCTCATCCATTGTTGGTGGGAATGTCGACTAGTACAGCCTTTCTGGAAAACAATACGGATATTCCTGTAAAGACTAGACATTGAGCCCCCATTTGACCCAGCCATACCACTTCTGGGAATATACTCTGGGAAGCCAAAAATATGCAGCGGAAACACCATCCCTACTTTTATGTTCATAGCAGCATTATTCACAATAGCCAGAATCTGGAAACAACCAGAGTGTCCGAGAATTGATGACTGGATAAAGAAACTTTTGGTACATCTACACAATGGAATACTATGCAGCTGTCAGAAAAAAATGAAGTCATGAAATTTGCCTATAAATGGATGGACATGGAGAGGATCATGTTGAGTGAAATTAGCAGAGAGAGACAGATATAGAATCACTGCATTTATTTATTTGCATGACATATATAGATAGATAGATAGATAGATAGATAGATAGATGACGATAGATACATACATATTATGATACCAAAATCCAAGGTCAGGTGAAGCATGGAAGAGGAGGTCTTGTCAAGGTGGAACTTATCACAAATGTGTGGGAGTCAGAGGCCAGGTAAGACAGAGAATGGAACAGTGTGTTAATATTTGTTGAAAGTGCTGATACCAACCTAGAACTGAGCATTAAATACAAGCAAAAAGATACACATGACAACCTCTTAATGTATGTATTGCAATCCACAATGTGGAAGGGAAGGAAAAGAGAGAGAGAGAGAAAGAGAAAGAATATAAGAACCTGCCACAGAGGCAGGCTGGGGGGAGGGAGGGAGGGAATTGGGGACATTGGTGGTGGGAAATGGGCACTGGTGGAGGGATGGGTGCTGGAACATTGTATGACTGAAACCCCAAATATGAACATCTTATGAACATCTTTGTAACTGTATATCTCACGGTGGTGTAATAAAATATAAAAAAAAAAAAAAACGAAAATGTAACTGAGACAAAATATCTGTTACAACCAAATCTTATTAAGTCCAGCAAAAGCAGAAAATTATGGGTTGGGGTCTTGTTTGATTTAGGGCTATATCTGGCTATGCTCAGGGCTTAATCCTGGTGGTATTCAGGGGACCATATATGGAGCCTGCAAAGGAACCCAGGTTAGCTGCATGTAAGATAAGCACTCTTTTCTTCTGTGCTATTTTCTCGGCCCCATGGATTGTGGTCTTAATCCATATTTATACATGTTTTTATTATATTATCTCATGGTAAAACAATAAGCTACACGAAATTATATCCTCTTTTCTTTTATGAAAGTGCTAATTTCATTTTTTTAAAAAGCATTTTATTATACCACTGTGAGATATACAAAGATATACAATTAAAAAAGTTCATATTTGGGTTTTGGTCATACAGTGTTCCTCACCCATCCCTCCACCAGTGCCCATCTCCCACCACCAATTACCCGGTTCCTTCCCCCTCCCCCAGCCCACCTCCATGGCAGGTTCTTTATTTCTTTCCCTTTCTCTCTCTTTCTTCTTTCCTTCCCTTCCAGACTATGGATTACAGAACATACATTAAAGGGTTGTCATGTGTATCTGTTTGCCTGTATTTAATGCTCAGTTCTAGGTTGATATTAGTACCCTCAACAATTGTTAGCACACTGTTCCATTTTCTGTCTTACCTAGCCTCTGACTCCCACACGCTTGTGATAATTTCCACCTTTGACAAGACCTCCTGATCTTGGTCATGTTTCACTTGACCTTGGATATTGGTATCATAATATGTACATATATATTTATGTCATGCAAATAAATGCAGTCATTCTGTATCTGTCTCTCTCCTTCTGGCTAATTTCACTCAACATGATCTTCTCCATGTCCATCCATTTATAGGCAAATTTTATAACTTCATTTTTCCTAACAGCTGCATAGTATTCCATTGTGTAGATGTACCAAAGCTTTTATCCAGTCTTCGATCTCTAGGGCACACTGGTTGTTTCCAGATTCTTGATTTCAGCATTGATTCCAGTCTTCGATTCTAGGGCACACAGGTTGATTCCAGATTCCAGATTTCAGCATTGTGAATAATGCTGCTATGAACATAAAAGTGGGGATGGTGTTTCTGCTGCGTATTTTTGGCTTCCCAGAGTAGATTCCCAGAAGTGGTATGGCTGGGTCAAATGGGAGTTCAATTTCTAGTCTTTGGAGGAATGTCCATATTGTTTTCCATAAAGGCTGTACCAGCCAGCATTCCCACCAACAATGGATGAGTGTCCCCTTTTCCCTACATCCACGCCAGCACTTGTTGTTCTTGCTCTTTTGAATATGTGCCAGTCTCTGTGGTGTAAAATGATATCTCACTGTTGTTTTGATTTGCATCTCTCTGAAGATTAGTGATGATGAGCATTTTTTCATGTTTTTTGGCCATTCAATTTCTTCCTTGTTGAAGTTTCTGTGCATTTCTTCTCCCCATTTTTTGATGGGGTTGTTTGTTTTCTTCTGGTAAAGTTCTACCAGTGCCTGATATATCCTGGATATTAACCCCTTATCAGATGGGTGTTGGGTGAATATTCTTTCCCATTCTGTGGACTGCCTTTGTATCTTAGTCACTGTTTCTTTTGAGATGCAGAAGCTTTTTAGTTTTATGTAGTCCCATATGTTTATCTCGAAAATGCTAATTTAGAATTATTCCTATCTCGTTAGTCCAATCAAAGATTCCCAACCAACATACTGAAATTTGCAATAGATATTGCGTCAGTGGACTGTCGACTGCAGTGAATCCAAGAGTGAGGAAAAAAGGCAGTGGTTCAGGGAATTAGGTTTATTTAAAACTACTGTTAGGGTGGGGCGGAGTGATAGTCCATCGGGTAGGGCGTTTTCCTTGCACACGGCGGGCCCATGCCAGCCCGGGTTCGATCTCTGGCATCCCATATGGTCCCCGAAGCACCGCCAGGAGTAATTCCTGAGTGCAGAGCCAGGAGAAACCCCTGAGCATTGCCGGATGTGACCCAAAAAAGAAAAAAAAGAAACTACTGTCAGGGGCCCTGAACGATAGTAAGGGGGTAGGACATTTGCCTTACATGCAGCAAGTCCAGATTTGATCCCTGGAATCCCAGATGGCCCCCAAGCACTCCCAGGAGTAATGCCTGAGTACAGAGCCAGGAGTAATCCCTGAGCATCACCAAAAAAGACAAAACAAAAAACAAAACTACCATTAGGAGCTATACTTTCAAGAATTATTTCTATAGCCTAATATTTAAAAATTTCCTCTGGTGTCTGATGGTTTAATGGGTTGGAATTTTTGCTTTGCATAGAAGATTTGGGTTTGGTACTGCATGGTCACTGACCCAGGTAGTAACTGTAGGTGTGGCTCAAGAACAAAACACAAA
>JAJIBD010037879.1:0-10791 GCA_021461705.1 Cryptotis parvus
CGCAGTGTTGGGGGGTGTGCTGCTCTGTCCCCAGTACAGGGCTCAGAGCTTCAGGCTCAGGTCGCCTGCTGGAGGCATCTGTAGCCACGTCCCTGTTCCCATCTGCTGAGGCCTGGCCTGGGCTGGTGATGGGCAGAGCGGTGAGGGCTGGCTCAGAGGCCCCTAGGGCAAGGCTCAGGCAGGGCAGGTGTACGCAGGCCCAGGGGTTGGCTGGAGGCAGGAGTCCCGGCGCTGCCCAGGTGTTGGGCTCAGGCTGGGGCAGTCCAGCCTCCTGCTGGCCCCCGCACATGCTGCTTCCCGTGCCCTATGCCCTCCGGGCTGGCCCTGTGGCGTCACCACCTCCTGCCCTGCCTGAAAAGGGACTTCTGGTGTGGTTCCACACTGTGCCCGTCGGGACTAGGAGCCCACCCTGGCCCCAGCTGCCCCGCCCAGGACGGGCTCCGCGAGGGAGCGCTCTGACCACTGTCCCTGTCTCCTGCCCCTAGGTCCCTGAAGAAGTCCGAGACATCTGGCTGGAAGCTTACCTCCACCAGTAGAGTGGAGCCCGGGCCCCCGTCTTCCTTGTACCTCCCTCAGCCCCCACCGCCTGCTCTCGCAGCTCCGTGGGGCCAGGGCTCGGGACAGGCCTAAAGCCACCTGGTGAGCATGACACGCTTCCCTAGAGCCAGAGCGGAAAGCTGTTATTTTTATATTAAAGAAAAGTCAGCTGTTCTGTAGTGTTGGCTTGTCGTGGACTCTGTGCCGGGGTTCTTCAGGCCCTTTGGGCCCTGGGAGTGTTGGGGGCTATACTCAGAGCACCCCCAGCTCACATGTACCCCGCCTTCACAGACCCCCTCCTAGCCCGCCTCCTCAGGATAGAGCTGGGTCCCACTGATCTGCCCCCCCTGCCCCCCATGATGAGTGCCTGGGTGGACAGTGGTCGGGGCAGTGGGAGGCCCCGCCCGCACCCACCCTGCACTGTGGTCCTGCCACCCCCACTGTGCCTTGCAGTGGGTATCTCGCCCACTGCTTGTCCTTTCGCTAACCTTGGGCTCCTAATCTGAAAAGTGGGCATTTTCTGACAGTTCTGGGAAATCATTTTCTAGGGGCTTATCAGGGTGGAAATGAGAGTTGAACAGCCCCCATACACACGCCTGGCTAAACATCTCCTGTGAGGGGCTAGAGCAACAGTCAGCAGGGAGGGTATTTGGCCTATGGTCCCCGGCATCCCATATGGTCCCGAAAACCTTGAGTGCAGAGACAGAAGTAGCCTCTGAGCATGGCCGACCAAAAAAAGCCCTTTGACAGAGATGTTGAGATGCCAGTGCCGCCCCCGACCGAACCAGGTCACACTAAAGACTGGGAGACCCTTGCCTGGCCCCCACCCGAGCTTGTGTCCCTGAGGACATTACCAGCCCTCTGTACTGACATATGGAGGGATGCCAGGGCCCGAGCAGCAGCAGGGCCCCGGTATTGCTGCCTGCTGGCACCGAGACCTATCTTTGTCCGTGGCTTATTGGGGCTCGCTGCCTGCCCCTCTGCAGAGAACCCTTTCCAGGGAAACCCAGCCGGCATGGGACAGCGAGGGACTGCCCAGGCAGAGCGGGCTTCCACCTCCAGTGGCTGGACTGGGCAGTGCCCTCCACCCTGTGTGAGCCCCCTGGCCTCTAGCGCCACCCAGAGGCCTCCGGAGTCTGGCACCGCTGTGGAGCGGCGCCGCGTGCGCCCCTAGTGGGGGCTTTAGGAGCACATGCACAGCCTGCACGCACCCCTTCCCTGCCCCAATCTCTGAGGGGCCTGGATCCTGAATGGTGGCCGGAAAGGGTCCTTGCTCCACGCCAGTAGCTAACCGCGCCAGTCACAGAACTTACGCACCCACCAACGACCACCGACACAGACACACATTGACACACAGACACACACACACCAGCCTCTCGCTGCCTCCTCTCACAAATTCCTGGACCAGATGACCAACATCTAAAGGGCATTTTTGGGGTAAGGTTGAGAGCAAGCACAGCTAGCCTGGGGCTCAGACCCGCGGGCGCTCTGGGTACGGTGCCTCAGGCTCTATGGGAAGCTGTGTGGCCCAGAGGCTCCCTCTCTCGTGGTGCGGCAGTGGAGCACTGGCTTGGGGCAGCTGTCCTGCTACCATGACCCGCTGCCCAAAGGGCTTCCCCACCAGAGGGGCCAGGAGGGGTCTGGGGTTGTTGGTCCAGAGCCCTTCCAGGAGTGATACTGGAATATGAAGCCTGAGTGACCCTAAGCATCGCCCCAAAACAAGAGTTCAAGAGTCGACAGAGCAGCCTCTGAGCCATAGCCAGAAGCCAGACACTGGGGCAGGCGCCACCCCCAACGGCCAAGCACGAAGTGGTGGCTCAGGCACGCCCCTTGAGGCAGGCGCCCGGGAGGTGGCTGGTGTGGACAAGTCAGTGTGAAGTAACGGGCTCCGCCAGCTCCTGCCCACTCACACGCCCAGAAAGCTCCTGACCCCGGGCTGCGGGGCAGTGCCTGGGGAGTAGGATGCGCAGTGGACATCAGTCAGAGATGGCAGCCGACCCCCTCCCGGCCCCCGCAAACCAGGCACAAGCTCAGCCTAGACAGGGAGAATAAAATTACTCCCTTTATTTCCCCAAAATCGCGGAGCAGGGTAGGGAGCAAAGTGATAAAAAACGAAGGTCAGTCCCTGATCGGTTCCGTGGCGGGCACTCGTGCTCCAGGCTGGTGTGCCAGGGGGGGGCGTTCCAGAGCAGCACCCTAGGGCACCTTGCTGTAACCCCGAGACGGTCACAGCCTGCCCAGTACTGCTTCCTGGGCCCCAGCCAAGCAACTAACAGGTCAGCGGGTTAGACCCCAGCGCACCCTACCCCTGGGCCCCCCCACTTCCTTCCAGCACCCCCACCCCGCGGGCAAGCCTGCTGGTGGGAGAAGGTAAGATTGTCACCGCCCAGCACGCCCACCTGGAGATGCTACAGCAAAATGGTTACAGAACCAGGCATGGATCCAGAGGCAGCCAAGGTGTGCGCCTGGGGGAGGCGCTGGCTGAGCCCTAAGCCTGAGCCACGCCCTCTGCCCACCCCCTGGAGCAGGGTCCCACCCAGAGCGTCTAGGGAGAAGGGACGCCACAGGCACGGTGGTGGGTCCCGGGTGACGGAGTGTAGGACGAGGGAAGAGACAGGGGACGGGACCCAACCTGGTGTGAGAGCAGTGTGGACGCCAGCCTGGAGACACCCCTCAGAACAGAACCCACCTCCTCGGCTGCCCCCACCCGCTTCCCCGCCCCCGGAGGCCCTCATTTGTGGAGGTAGGCGCCCAGCCACAGCTCGCCAGACTTCTTCAGGGACCTGGAGAGGGGACGGGGCGGGGCAAACCAAGAGGCTGAGCCAGCAGGGTCAGCAACGCGGATGAGCCCCCACCCCTAAGTAGGACACACGGTGGGCTGCCCCCGCCCGCCCCGGCTCACCTGACAATGTCCTGTAGAGCCCTGAGCAGTGGCTTCTCCTGGTAGTCAATGCCATGCTTGGCACACAGGGACTTCACCAGCGGCCACCTTGTGGAAGGTGGCGGGCATTGTGGGGAAGAGGCTAAGAGCAGAGGAGAGAGACAGTCGGTCCAGGGTGGCCAGTGGGGGAGAAATGGCCGAGCCGCCGGGCGAGGCCCGGAAAAGGCGAGGGTCTGAGAAGGACGGTCCCGCAGAGCAGCCCCGCCAGCCCCCGGCACTCACTGGTGCTCGATCTGGAAGTTGAGGTGGCCGCGAACCAGTCGTTGAAGAAGGACTGCTCCACGCTGCACGTGGCCGCCAACCAGAGAGCAGCGCAGTGAGAAGGGGCGGAGCAGAGGCGGGGACACTTCACTCCTCAGCCCAGCCCCTAGGCCAGACCACTGGTCACCTGGCCTGGCCTCAATCTCACTCGCCCCTCCAGGCAGCCACGGGGGCGGGGGTCTGGGGGCGGCTGTAGGGCCTCACCTGGCAGCTAAACCAGTCCCTTAGGGCTCACGGTCGATCTCCATGACGGATGTGGTTCATCTGTGTGACCTACACGAACCAGTGGCTCTCCAGGAACCTGCGGCAGGGCCGCTCAGCGGGCGGGAGGGTTCAGGCGCCCCTGCCTCCGCGCCCCGCCTGCCCCCGCCCCAGGCAGAGAGCTAAGCACCTGATGAAGTTGAGGAAGAGCAGGCCCCCCAGGACGCCCCAGAAGGGAGTGTAGGTGAGAAGAAGCGGTGTAGTAGCTGATGGCCCAGGCCAGGTCCTGCAGGGAGGGGATGAGGCCGGGCCGGGCACCCGCAGAGGGCCTGAGCACCTATGGGCAGCGGTGGGCATACGAGAACCCGCTGGCTCCAGCAGCCTGAGGAGAGGGGCCGGGGCTTCTGAAGGTGCCTGTGACCATCTGCACGGGCCTCCAATACTTGGCAGCCCCGAGCTGACCTCTGGCCCTGGTCCGCTTCTCCTGCCCTGCAGCAGGACAGCGTGGCAGGGCAAAGGTGAGTGGGCGCCACTGACCCCACACCACTGGCCCCTCAGTGGGCGGATCGGCCTTGAGCATGGAGAAACCTCGGCAGCTGCCAGGGCCCAGCGCACCTGCTGGACACAGCGATAGCCCACATTGGCCGCTGCTCCCCAGGGCACCACGACCAGAACCATCTCCTGAGCTCCAGCCACTGTGAGCCAGCCTGTGTGTGTGTGTGTGCATGCGCAGGGGGTGTGTGAGGCCTGTGTGAGTTAGAGGGCTGTGCCCATCCACTCCCACACACTTGGTCCCGTGGCCCTCATCGGCCGGTAGCCTGCGTTCCCTGCCTCCCAGCAGGATAGCCCTGACAGGTGCACCATCTGGTCTCACTAGTTCCCTGCCAGCTGCTGATGCAAAGACCAGGCTATTTCCAGTGGCTTCGACAGGAAAATGACCAAGGGGCACCAGGAAGTTCCCAACTTCCCCGTGGGTGAGGAGACAGATTCCATGCTGCTTCAGGGGCAGAGGCTGCTGCGTGCTACCACTTCCGTCCGCTGGGCACCGAGGCAAAAGCCGAGGGCAAAGCAGTGGGCAGGGCTGGGGGGTCCGTCAGGCAAGAGTGGGGGTCCGCTCGTCCACCACCTCACCCAGGAGGGCAAGGGAGCTGGGCCGGTCAGGGGGAGAATCTGCAGAGGGGAGGGGAAGGTGGCAGCCCCAGCATGGGCCCAGCTGTCGGGCTTGGCCCCAGGCACTTTTGTGGTTGCTCACTCTCACACAGCCGGGTGCCCTGACCTGGCCTGTTGTGCCACCTGCCTGGCCAAACGTCCACTAAAGAGAAGTACAGGGCCGGAGCGGGAGCCAGTGGGTAGGGCATTTTGTTTGCACGCGGCCGACCCTGGGTTCCCCCCCCCGTCTCCCATATGGTCCCCGAGCACCACCAGGAGTGATTCCTGAGTGCAGAGCCAGGAGTAACCTCTGAGCACGCCGCCGGTGTGACCAAAAAAGCAAAAAAAAAAAAAAAGAGAAGTACATGCAGTACATGCAGCCCCCTCTCGACAGGCACCAGCAGACCTGCCTGGCGCCAGAGACAGAGCTACCAGAGTGGGCAGGTTTCATCTTGCACGCGGCTGACCAGAGAGGGTCAGTCCCTGGACGCTCATAGGCGGTGATCCCCCGACGCAGAGCCAGGAGGAAGCCCTCAGCATCACCAGGTGAAGCCTAAACCTCCCCCCCCAGAAAGAAAAAACCGCCTCTAGGTACTGGCCACCAAGACTGTCTTCCTGTGACTGCCAGTCCAGGGTCCCAAGCTGCACGGCAGCTGACTCAGAGGACAAAGCAAGCCTTTGCCTGCATGGACACAGACAGTAGGTGGAGGGTCACACTAGGAACAGAGCCCCCCCCATGCCGCCTGCACCCCAGCAGGGCGGGCAGGGCCCGGTGCTCCAGCTGAGGGGCTGATCATATTCCCTGGCGCTGCCATCTGAGCCTTCAGGTATCTTGAGTCCTTCCTGCGGCCCCTGTTCGAGGCTTTGTTCCTCAGGGAAGGAGCAGAGTGAAAAAAATGAAATATTCATGGCCAGAGTCATTTGTCATGAAAGCCACTAAAACCCCCGCCCCCGCACGCATCCTCCCCTACACTCCCACAAGCTGAGCTCGGCAGCCCCAGTGGCCCCGGAGGCCGCCGCAGGGCTGAGCTCAAGTTCCTCCGTCAAGCTAACCCCGATCTTACGGCCTCCAGCCTGGCCCCCACACCCCTAGGTTCTAAAGAGCCAAGCTGGCAGCCGCCCAGCTGCTCCTGGCACACGAAGTCCCACGGGAAAACAGCGTGTCCTAGAAGTGAGGTCACACAGGTTCACCTGGGCCGAGCCGGCAGAGCTACCAGGCGGCTGAGGGGTCACTGCGCCGTCCCCAACAGGGACAGCCTGAACTTCAAGACAGGAGGCATTCGAAGTCTTGTTTTTGCATGAGGGTCTACTCTGGAGCCCTCAACCATGAGGGTGATGCCAGGGTGGCTTCCAGGCATGAGCTCCATCAGCCCTGTGGCTCCATCTCTCAGGCCCCAGGAGGCCTTATTTTTAGTCCAAGACCATAAAAGTACTTGGAAGTTCTTCAAATGTCAAGGCTGGCAGGAGGTACCGGGAGGGGGAAACAACGAGCCAAGTGGGGAGGAGCGATAGTACAGAGGGGAGGGAGTTTGCCTTGCACACCGCTGACCGGTTCGAGTCTGGCATCCCAGCACGGCCAGGAGTACTCCTGAGTGCAGAGCCAGGAGGCCCTGAGCATCGTGGTGTGATCCAGTAAGTTAAAACAAACAAAAATAAAACTAACCTCAGTATCCACGGAGCCGTGAGAGATGGAGAGGGAAGGGAAGGAAAGACGAGCAGGGGTGAAGCTCAGGAGCAGGCCCTACCGGGGCCCCAGGACAGAGTGAGGCTGGAGGGGCCCGAGCTGCCCCCCTGTACACCCCTAACCCCCCCAGAACGCGGACCCCGCTCCCCACCCGCGACTCACCACCCAGTCCTTGCACGATCATGGTCAGGATGATCTGGTACTGAAGTACATGGGGATGAGGAGCGGAGGCCCGACTGCAGGAGAGACGCAGGGTTGGGGCGCCGAGCCGTGCCGGGCCCCGAAACCCAGGCGGGACGGGAGGCAGCTGCCGCTCATGGGGCCAGAGGCCGGGTGGGAACTTGGGACCCCTCCCACCTCCCCAACCCAGTCAGGGCTCATGGGGTCACTCTGCAGCGTCCAGTCCTCCGTCCCAGCTGGGGCGCTCTGCCATGGGACCTGAGGGACCCTTACTGAGGAAGAAGTACTCATGCTGGCGTTGTAGGGCGGATACTTCAGCTTCTTCTTGCCGTACTGTGGAGAGAGAGGGAGAGCCTGAGCCAGGCCCCTCACGATGGCACCCCCTACCCCACACGGATGCTCGCTGAGCTGACCCTCCTTGTGCCCCCACTCCTGCCTGACCTCCCCTCCGCCCCATTAATCTGCAACCCCTGTTGGGTGGTGGGTGCCCCAGATGGGTGGGCCTCAGGCTATCACTGAGGGTGCAGCAGAGACCTGCCCTAGCACCTGCTCCCAGGCCATGTGACAGGCAAACACACACGTGTGGCTGAGTTTACCTCTCACAGCCCACAGGGGCACGTGAGCACCCACAGGGTCCAGGGATGGTCCACACTTGCTTCTCCAGCCTGCCGCAACCTCCTCGGCAAACAGTCGCCCCAAGGGTGCCATAGGCCAGAGGGGGACCAGGTCCCTCCCCCGTCTCCCTTTCACCCAGGACCAGGGGCCAGGCCTGTTCGCGCCTCTCACCTAAGGCCTGCGGCCGGCCCCATCACAGACTGCTCAGAGGCACCACGGAACCCAAGGGTGTAGACCTAGCTGAGCGCACAGTCCTAGACTCGGGGCCGTGGGGACGTGGCCCATGATAGGCTGCGGTGAGGTCTGGGGATGGCCATGGCCACGGTGGGGCAGGAGAGGTCCACCCCTGGGCTACCACGTGAAGGAAGGGGAAGACGGAGAACTCAGCCTGGTGCCGCCCTGCACCCTATAAGGGTCACTCTCATGGGTGGCCAGGAGTAAACCCTGAGTCACTCTGGGTTGGCCCCAAAAGCTGGTGAGGGCACACACAGGCTGCTCTGAGGCGGGCGACCAGGCCCCTAAGCCAAGGCTGGCGGCAGGAGCGAAGGTGCTCTCACCCCACCCTTCGCCTGGCACGGACTCAGAGTCCTGATAAACCTCAGGGCCTTGGATCAGGGGCTGAGGGCGCTGGGCGGATGTGCTTGGGAACAAAATGAGGAATGTCAAGAGCCTTCCTGTCCTGCTCCGCCTGTCCCGGGAACCCACAAACACAAGGGAACAATGAGGGGTCCCACACCGCTGAAGACTCCTGACCGTGGCGGGCCACAAGTCCCTGACCGACTACCTGTGGAGGGAGGCGGGGCCGAGCATGGGGTGGGACTGCCCGGCTCTGTTGCTAGGACAGGGGACATCTGTCAGGCCAGCCGCAGCCCTGTCACACGGCCTCAGGGAAAGGGGAGCTTTTGTCTCCACTTATCAGAAGGCCGAGGGGATCAGTTTGAGCAGCTGAGATGCACGAGAGTGGCCGCTGACCAACTGTTCTGGCAGAAAAAAGCCGCATGGGTGCAGGCCGGCCAGCAGGGTTGGGGCTTCCAAAGGCCCCAGCTCGCCATTTCCACTGACAGGAAAAAACACAGATTTCTGGGCAAGATTTCTGGGGCTAGGCTTGAAATGTGGAAGTGAGCATTTGCTTTGCATTCGGGTTGACCTGGATTTGATCCCCGCATCCGATAAGGTCCCCAAGCACCTTCAGGAGTAATTCCTGAGTGCAGAGCCAGTAGTAAACCCCTAAGCATTGCCGGTGTGACCCAAAAAAAAAAAAAAAACACCAAACACTAGGGGGTCTCACGGCACAAAATCTCTCTGGTTCCCTGTTGCAGGACACCTAAAAGCTTGCCTCTGCATCTGCCCTGGATTGCCTCCTGCAGGTCACTTCATAGATAGGGGGTAGTCTGAATGTGGCAGTCTTATCTGACCATGTATTCTGTACTGGCTGGTATAAATATTCTCTCATGCTACCACAAGCATCGTGGGACTAGCTAGATCTTACCAGCATATTTGCCTGGCCACGTTGGATCTCTAAGTAATTAGACCAGAGAGAAATGCTGTTTGCCTCCAAGCAAGCAAGCATGGCTCCCTGATAACTCAAAGGCAACTAAAATACAAAACTACCGTGAAGTAGACGAGACTCTTGTGAAGGCTTGGAGAAATATTTAACTGGCATTAGTATTAGTCTTTGGTACAGAGACATGCCATCTCAGAAACCCCCCTCTCTACCCTATAAAGGCAATTCCAGGCAGATCTTGGCTCAAGACATTAGGTGAGGTGCTGGGAGAAATTACCTGAGGGCATTTGATCCTTCCTGCCAGGGAAGTTACATTTAGCTTATAGCTTCTCCCAGCTCTGCTAGGAGGCTTTTAATTAGCTCTGGGTCCTTGTAAACAACCAGATGGTCTCCCTGAAGTTGCTACATTTCTATAGAGCTATTTTCCTGTTTTCATCTCTAGATAGCCCAGCCCAGAATGGGCTGGGCCTGGGGAGTTTGGGTGGATTTCTAGCTATAAAATAAGCTGCAAGAAGAAAGAAGCTCTCTCTTTTTTTCCCCTTTTGCCATTTCGGCTTCCCTTGGCATTTTGCTTCTCCGTCCTCTCCATTCTCTGTTGGGCCTCAACACGTGGTGGCAGCCATCTTGGCCTACACCTGGCTGGGGCCTAGCTGGGAACCCAGAGTCCGGAGGTTTTCCCTGCTCTTGGATTGTATATTGGAACCTGTGATAGTAAAGCCCTTTTAAAAACTGCATCGGATTCCTGAGTCTTCATCCATTCCCGCTGGCTTCGGAGGTAGAAGGGAACTCGCTTCCGGCACTGTCGGGACCCCGGCGGCGCCCCCAACAGTTCCCCACCCCGCGTGGACCCCATGGCTCTGAAGATGGGAGCAGGACCCTCCAGAAGTGGCCTCACCACCTCCACGGTCCCCAAAGTATAACAGAGAGAGAAATTTTATATATTTTTTTGGGGGTGGAAGGGCATCACAGCCGGCTCTGCTCAGGGGTTGCTCCCTGGCTCGGGGACCGTATGGGATGCCGGGGATCGAGCCTGGATCAGCTGCGCATGAGAGGACAGGCCCCGTGGACAGGGAGGCGAGGAGAAACCCACAGAAACTCAGGCCTCAATCATTCAGGGCGTCCCGACAGGGTTCCATCGTCCATAGCAGACACAGCTGTGTCCGCCAACCTGCCCCGTCACTCCCGGACCCTGGCCAGGCCCCGCACTGTGCCCCTGGCCCCTACCGACGGGCTGCCACTCGCCCTAGGACAAACACATGCAGCATGTTCACGCCTGGGTCCTTGTGGAAGATGTTGGGCTTCGCGTGGTGCTGGAAGTGTCGGTGGTTCCACCAGTTTGCTGAGGCACCCTGGGGTGGGGAGAGAGGTGAGCAGGCAGCGGGGGGCCCCCGAGGGGTCCTGGCTCTTCCCAGCATCTACTATACCCAGAGCGCACTCCTCCACCAACACACATGGTCTCAGGACCGGAGTTCAGAGAAGACCCTACCAGGGCCCACCCCCCCACCCCTCCACAGCCTGATCCCCGGAGGAGCAGAGACAGGTGGGGGGTGGGGGGTTATGCAGGTCCCGGCACCCCCAGGCAGAGGCCCCATTTGCCTCTTCCTCCCTGCTGCTTCTGCCTGATCGTGGGCAGGGCTTTGTGGGAGAGATGTCATGGTTTAAGTGAAAAGAGCCTAATGATCACTGGCAAAGGTGTAGAATGGATCATTATTTTTTTTT
>JAJIBD010037880.1:0-15108 GCA_021461705.1 Cryptotis parvus
ACCCAGAGCCCTGCAGAGGCTGGTAAGCTACCCATGGTGTATTCAAAATGCCAAAAACAGGAACAATAATGGACCTCATTCTCAAGGAATGGAGATGTCACTGGTGCCCGCTCGAGCAAAATTGAACAATGGGAAGACAAATGACAAGTGACAACCCTCAAGTCCATCATGACCTGGGAATGAGGTCCAACTTCCCTTCTCTGTGGTAGTTATATGAAAATGAAGCAGAAAGGAGAGAATTCATTGCTAGTAGACCAGTTCTGAGTAAAAAAAATCAACAGGTCTCCGCTCATCGGTTTACTGGGTCCAGTAATAAAGACATAAATAGCTTATGATTTGGTGGAGAGGACTCACTGCCAAATTTCTCATGAATTAGAGCTATCAGCTCTGGCTTACCCTTTCTTCCTGTTTCTTCCCCTCCTCTGAATGCTTTTGCAATGCCATTTTTGAGTGGGATTCTCTGATGAGCTGGACTTCAACTTCTGCAGCAGAGAGTTTCTTTTCGAGCCTCAATCTTTTCTTTTGCTCAAGGCTTCTGTCTTCTGTGCAAACTGTGCACGTAAAAAAAGTGTTCTCTCGCTGTAATTCCTGCCAAAAAGATTCTCAATAAATAACTGTACCATCACAATTCTACATACTTGAGCCATCCCCATCACACTTTGTGATCTTCCTCTAAATTTCTTCATGCAGTGTTATCAACCTGTTTCCCAGGGCCAGAGCGGATAGCACAGTTGGTAGGGCATTTCCCTTGGATACAGCTGACCCAGGTTCAGTCCCTGGTATCCCATATGGTCCCCAAGCACTGCCAGGAGTAATTCCTGATTGCAGAACCAAGAGTAATCCCTGAGCATGTTTTTTGGAGTCATACCTAGCGGTGCTCAGTAACTAGTACTGGCTCTATGCTCAGGACTAATGCCCCTCCAGAGGTCGTTGGAAGACTTAAACTCAGGTTGGCTGGGTTCAAGTTCCTGGTTGTTTGTCTGTTTATTTATTTATTGCTCTTTTGGGTCACACTCAGCAATGCTCAGGGGGTTACTACTGGCTTTGCACTCAAGAATTACTTCTGTCAGTGCACAGGGGACCATATGGTAGGGATAGAACCCAGGTCGGCCACATGCAATGCAAACGCCCTACCCACTGTATTTTGCTCCAGCTCTTTTCTTTTGCATTTAAGTGTCTAACCTTTTATACTACATCCAGTGCACCTGATAACTGTTTAGAAAATCAAATTTCTACTTTTTGGGGAGGTCACACCCCAGCAATGCAGGGTACTGGAGTTTCTCCTGGGCGGTGCTTGGGGGGACCATATGGAATGCCAGGGATTGAACCCAGTTTGGCTGCATGCAAGGCAAACAACCTATCTGCTATACTATTGCTCTGGTCCTGTAATTGCAAATTTCTGATCCTAACTCCTAGGATCAGAACTCTCTAGGGCTTTTCCCCACGTAATACGGAGTTTTTATCAAGCTCTCCAGGTGACTCTGATGCACACTCGCATTTCAGGATCAGTGCCTTAAAAAATGGCACTGCTCTTGTGTGGGCTGGCCTTGAAGCCTGCATGGAGGTCCCACGGTGACCCCCGGCCCTCGGGGCTGCTTTCTCTCACCCACCTGGGGACTGCATGACGATCTCAGTGTCTAAGGAATTGCTGACTGCAGGAGCGTGTGGCACAGGTATATGGGACTAACTGCTCAACTTCAAGCCTAAATCCAGAAAGAGTTCCACTCTTTAAACGGTCGCGAATAGGGCGGAGCCTTATTCGACCTTATTGGACCAAGTGCAGACCTTCCTCCCACAGATGGCTGAGGCCAATAAAAGCTAAGGAAAGACATTGCCACTGCACTGCCTGGTCGATTCAATATTAAAAGTGATGGGACTCTTGGAAAAGTCATCCAGATGGACGTGGCTTGTTTGAGATGAGTCTGTCTGATTCCAAAGAAGAGGGGACAGTTCAGAAGAGAATTCACTAGATAGCTCCGAGTCTGAGGAGGAAGATGATGCCCCCATCTCCGAGAGGTCACCACAGACAACATCAAGCTCCCTCAGTCCCACAGTGGAAAAGACAAGATGGAAGTACTGGACAGGGCCGGAGCGATAGCTCCAGTGGTAGGGCGTTTGCCTTGGGGCCGGCCCATGCCCGGCCTGGGTTCGATCCCCGCATCCCATATGGTCCCCCGAACACCGCCAGGAGTAATTCCTGAGAGGAGAGCCAAGAGAAACCCCCTGAGCATCACCGGGTGTGACCCAAAAAGGAAAAAAAAAAGTACTGGACAGTCTGGCCACTCAAGTGACAAAATTGGAGCATCACGCGCCTGAGGGGGCCAGAGAGGGAATTGTCGACAGATTCTTGGAAAGCAGGTGGCCTGCCTTGGTGCCCATCTTGGGTAGGAAGCCCTGGCATGCTGGGTTGGTCATGTACACTTGTATCTACCACAATTCTGGGAAAAGCAGAAGCTGGCTGTTACCATACTGGGCAAGGCAGCTCTGAGGGGCTTCTGGTGGAGACCCCCTCTCACTTCAACCTAAAGAGGTTCAGGAGTGCAGCTTTGTAAATGAGGAGTAATGGTCAGCTTTCAGCACAGACACGGACATGCATGTTTCAGACATGGACAGTTCTTCAGTGCTGCATGGTTTCAGCGTCAGGCATCTTTTCACATATAAACGCAAAGCCTCTGTGCAGTTTTTGGTTTTAATGATCTTGGTTAAAACAATCAAACTTTTGGGGCAGGAACAAAAGTCCAGCGGGTAGGGCATTGCCTTGCATGCGGCCGACCGGGTTCGATCCCGCATCACATACGGAATTACTCCTGGAGCACTGCCAGGAGTAATTCCTGAGTGAGAGCCAGGAGTAACCCCCTGGGCATTGCCGGGTGACCCAAAAAAGTCAAAACAAAAGCAACAACAACAACAACAAAATCAAGCCTTTTATTCATTTTATTTATTTATTTTGGGTCACACCCTTGGCGATGCTCAGGGGGTTACTCTGGCTCTGCACTCAGGAATTACTCCTGGCGGTGCTCAGGGGGACCATATGGGATGCCGGGTATCAAACCCGGCCGGCATAGGCCGGCCGAGAAAGGCAACGCCCTACTCGCTGGGCTATCTCTCCGGCCCCGAGCCTTTTATTTTTTAACATTTTATTATTATTATTATTATTATTATTATTATTATTATTTTGCTTTTTTTAGGTCACAACTACACTCAGGAATTACTCCTGGTGGTGCTCAGAGGACCATATGGGATGCTAGGGATCAAACCCGGGCCGGCATGGGCCAGCTGTGTGCAAGGCAAACGCCTTACCCACTGGGCTATCGCTCAGTCCCTATTTTTAACATTTTAAAGTCAAAGTTGATCCCTAATTGTCAGGCTTCAAAGAGGGGAGACCTGCAGGTGCAAGAGACTTTTCTAAAGAAGAGGATCACATACACCTGTCTGTTCTCGGGCAGAGCCACTGGAAAATGCCCTCTGTGGTTCATTCCCCTCTCAGCTATTGTAGCTTCAGTGCTTATAGAATTTTCTGGCTGGGAAATCTGTGGGTCTTGTTTGTTTTTCATAAATCAGGGTTTGATTTTGTTCAGCCACTATTAAAACTATTTTACCTGGTTACTAACAACAAACAACAAAAAATGGCTGCTCACAAGGTCAAAGTAATAGTGTTGCAAGTAGGGCATTTGCCTTGAATGCAGCTGACCCAGGTTCACCCTCTGCTGTCCCATATGGACACCAAGCATTGCCAGGAGTAAATCCTGAGTGCGGAGCCAGGAGGAACCCCTGAGCATTGTCAGGGTATGACACCCCCCAAAAAATAGTTTGCTGCTTAAAAACTTTTCTATGTGCAATCACACTTTGCTTGTGACTTTTTTTTTTTTTTGCAACCCTGGATATATTGGTACATAAAATAAGTATATAGCAGCCTGAGAATTCAGTGAGCCGGAGTGCAAACTATGCATGCAGGAAGCCCACACTTCGGAGTACCATTAGGAACAGCCCCCCACACACTGCCACATATGGCCCCAAAACTTTAAAAAAAAAATTACCCCGCTAATAAAACAAATTTACTTTAGGGCCCAGAAAGATCGCTCAATGGGCTGGACCACAAGCTTTATACCCAGAGGAACCCTGGCATCACATGGACCCCTGAGCACCACTGGGAGCAATCCTGAGTCCTAAGCGAGGTATAAACTGCTGAATACAGGGTCGGAGCGATAGCCCAGAGGGTAGGGCGTTTGCTTTGATGCGGCTGGCCTGTGCCGCCCAGGTTTGATCCCTGGCATCCCATATGGTCCCCTGAGCACCGGCCAGGAGTGGTTCCTGAGTGCAGAGCCGAGGAGTAACCCCTGAGCCGTCGCCAGGTGTGAACCCAAAAAGCAAAAAAAAAAAAAAAAAAAAAAAAAAAACACCACCTGCTGAATACCACACAAAAGAATAAAAATAAAACAAAAGATTTGAACACTTCTGTTACTGTTACCCTCTGCATTGGCTGGTAGATTAAGACCCAGACTATCACCCAGTTCTTGGACTTATGTACTTTGCTTTGTCTTCTTTTCTCCTGTATTTGCTTGACAGCAAGGTATCTAGACTACCACCTACTTTTTTTCAATTGAATCACTATGAGATATAGTTAAAAGCTTTTGTGATGGGTTTCAGTAATATAATGTCCCAACACCCATCCCCTCCACCAGTGTACATTTCCCACCACCAATGTCCCTAGTATATCTCCCCACTCCTACCCTGCCTATATGGCAGGCACTTTTCTCTCTTTTCCCCCTCTCTCCTTCTCTTCCTCCTCTCTCTCTCTCTCTCTCTTTCTCTTCTCTCTCTCTCTCTCTCTCTCTCTCTATATATATATATATATAGATATATATATATATATATATACATATATAGCATATATATATATATATATATATATATATATATGCCATTGTGGCTCCCAATGCTTACACCGCAACCTCAGCAAAGCAGATATCCCCAAAAGGGGGCAGGGTGACCCAAAAGGGCACTCGTGGACTTGCAGTTCACTCTCTCTTACTTTCTGTTCCAGCTGAGCGATGTGCTTCCCTCTGCCTACGAAAAGTTAGTAGAATAAAGTCCTGAATTCTGATATTAATCCCCCACTTACAATAACAGAGATCCTATTCTCCTTAGGTAGGTATAATCCATTACATATAAGCATAGATTTTATTTTTTTTTTGCTTCTGAGTCACACCCGCAATGCTCAGGGGTTACTCTTGGCTCTGCACTCAGGAATTACTCCTGGCGGTGCTTGAAGGACCATATGCGGTGTTGTGATCGAACCCGGGCAGGCATAGGCCGGTTGCGCAAGGAAAATGCCCTACCCTGCTGGCCATCGCTCTGGCCCCTAAGCATAGATCCCGATTATGAGCAACTATGTTTTCCAGAAAGAGTGGAAGAAAAACGAGAAAGCTGATTTAGGGGAAATGAGAAAATATTTTCTCATTTAGAGCTGCTACTTGCTCTCCTCCCTGTGCCCAGCCGCCACAAGGTGTCCTGGAGGTGGGATGGCGGGGCGGGTTCCTAGCCCTGTCCCGCCACTCCAGCAGACCCACGTAACAAGTCAGACGCCCCCCCCACCCCATGAGGGCCGCCATTTTCCACATCTGGACTTCCCTCGTCAGAACTCCACCCAGCAGAGGAGCCTATCACAGCCCAGATCATTACCCACCCTGCAGCAAAGTCTTTTTTTTTTACTTTCCAGCCCAGGTATGCTGATCCAGAGACTCACAGACATGGAGAGGCAGAGCTACTACTTGCTCCCCTCCTGTGCCCAGCCGCTCATGAGGCCCACCTTCGAGGATGGTAGGTTTCCAGCCTTGGCCCGCCACCCCAGCAGACCCCGCAACAAGCCAGACGACCCCCCACCCCCCACCTCCATGAGGGCCACCATTTTCCCACATCCGGACATTTCTCTTGTCAGAACTCCACCCAGCAGACGAAGCTATCAGCCTGGCTTGTGTGGCTGCTTTGCAGCCGCGCGGGTTCATCAATAAATCTGTATTTAGAGGTGACTACAAGAGTATGCCATGCCATGACAAGCCTGGCAAGCTGCCCTGTTTTATTCAATATGCCAAATACCAGTAACAATTATACTAGGTCATTCCCACCACCCAACATAATGGTTTGAGGCTCTTTATGTTCCTGGAGCAAGCAGATGCCCTTTGGGCTCTACTATCATAAGACAGGACATATGGAGATATTACTGGTGCCTGCTCCGAGCAAATAAATAGATGATGAATGGGAAGATAGTGATATTGATAGTGAGAAAAATATTAGATGCAGGGTCAGAGAAATAGTTCAATAAGCTGATAAGCTATATTGCTTGAGGGCTGGTTCAATCCCTAGCATCACAAAAAATCCTCCCAAAGTACCGTTAGGAGGACCCTCAAGCACTGAACTAGAGGAGCTCCTGAGCACTTTTGAGGGTAGCCCCAAAATATAAACAGTCAGAAAAAGAAAAAGATGTGATGCAAAAAATTAACTGTGCCCTTTATGTACTACACCGCACCCTATTAAGTCTCTGCAGAGATACCTAACTGGCCCATCATATTAGATACAGGACAAGACGCATAACACTAGAATGACCACTGAGGGCTAAACAAAGGGAGGGAAAACCAGCGCTCAGTCATGGCCGCTTATAACAGAGGGCTAACTCTATGGCAACCTTGCCCTCTTACTTGTCAAAAATGAGAAGTTCCTTCTTCCTTCAGAAGGTGTTCATTACTGTTTAAGATGATCCACTGTGCTGGCTCTAAGGTGGCAGAGAAGGAGGAAAAAAGCAGTGGAGGGTGGCAGATGGCTCCATTCTGAAGCGGAAAAGATATCAGAGCAGCACAGCGGTTAAAGGTGCTTTTTGCCTTGCTTTGTGACTGGCCCCAGTTCCAGGAGTGATCCCCTGAACGGCTACAGGAATAAGCTCCTGAGAAGGCCACCTACCTACCCACCCATAAATGAAAGATAAGTAGGCTCACAATGGCTTAATCTTGGCCCAAACATACCCTCCTAAAACACCCAAGTAGTACCCAGCTGAATTTGCAGTCAAGACCCACTTTGGCTTAATCTGAGTAAGGCCTAGTGTTTCTGAAATAACTTTAGCTCTGATGCATGACTCGGAAAAACCTGCCATGGAGACTTCTGCCAACTGACACTCCCTGCGCCAGAAAGGTTCCAGTTTCTAAGAAAACAGGTCAGTTAACTTTCATTATATGGCAAACAGAGCAAACCAGAAATTAAGGTGTCCCCACCAACTAGAAGACTGGCTTCCTTCCTTCCCACTCTTTAGAGGAACGTAAGAACTTTTAAAACAAAAAGTAGTTCAAAGAAGATTTTGTTGTTTTATTTTAATTGTTTGGATGCTTTATTTTTTAATTGTTTTGATGCTTACTTATTTACTTTTGAGTCACACCCGGTAATGCTCCGGGTTACCTCTTGGGATACCATATGGGATGCCTGGGATCGAACCCATGTTAGCTAGGCAGATGGGCAAGGCCCTCCTCTCTGACTATCACGCTAGCCCCAAAGAAGGCTCTTTTTTTTCCTTTGAGTCACACCCAGTAATGTTCAAGGGTTACTCCTGGCTCTGCACCAAGGATTACCCTGGCAGTGCTCTCTGGACCAATTAGGGGATGCCAGGGACTGAACCCAAGTCGTCCCATGCAAAGCAAACACCCTACCCGTTGTACTATCACCTCCCCCCCTAAAGGTTTTGTTTTTGCTTTTTGTGCATACCCATCTATGCTCACTCTAGACTCTGAAGGATTGGTTTGAGGCTCTACGTGTTCCTGGAGCAAGCAGATGTCCTTTTGGCTGCACTAGCATGTGACAGGACAGATGGAGATACTACCAGTCCCCGCTCAAGCAAATCTAGATAAACAACAGGAAGACAAGTGACAAGTGACCCATCTATGCTCAGGGCTTACTTCTTAGCTTTATGCTCAGGATCACTCCTGGCAAACTCTGGGGACCATATGTTGTGCCGGGATCAAAACCTGTGTTGGCTGCATGCAAGAGCCCTACCTGCTGTAATCAAGTTTCTCCAACATACAAAGAAGGCTTCCAAACCTAATCCTGCCGATACCAGCTGTCAACCTGAATGAATTGCTTAGACAAAGAAGCTGGCAAAATTTCTACATTTTCCTCCCTGGGAGGCCTTTTTATTTTTTCATTTCTTTTTTTTTGCTTTTTGGGTCCACCCGCTGCTCAGGGTTACCCCTGGCCCTGACCGGAATTACCTCCCTGGCGGTGCTCGGGGACCATATGGGATGCCGGGATCGAATTGCCGTTTAGCCCAGCCGCGTCGGCCTGCGGCAAACGCCTCTACCCGGCCTGGGCTATCGCCCGGCCCCTGGAGTTTCTTTTAAAAATATTTTGGGGTCACACCTGGCTAGGCCTCAAGGGTTACCCCCTGGCTCTTCGCCAGGAATTACTCCCTGCCTTGTTCAGGGGACCATATGGGATGCCGGGATTGAACCCGGTCTGGCTGCGTAAGGCTATCGCCTCAACCGCTGTGCTATCGCTTTCCCCCTGGGAGGCTTTAAGGATTAAAAAGATTGATAACCAACCTAGAGACTTAAGCACTTAAACACAGTGTTTGTGTCCTATACTTTTGGACTTTTCTTTGTATCTCCCATACTTTGGAGGCCTATTTTCTATTTAGACTATCAACAGATTCAACTGAATTCCAAATCTTATCTATAAATGTTACTTTCTTACAAATGATTTTGAGTCAAATTCTATAGGATAAAAACATACAACAATTCCAACACCTGCAGAGAAACTGAAAATACAAGGAAAAAGTGGTCTCTACCTGCATTTGCTCCATCTGTAAACGGATCAGCTCTAACTGCTGACGACAGTGCTTAGCTCCCAAGAATCTCTCGAGGATGCCAAGAATCAAGATTCGCTCGACATACTGGTGAGGGGCAAAGGCTTGGGAGCCCAGGAGCAGGTTGAGACCCCAAAAGGAGTATTCCGCACATTAGAGTGCTGTCCATTCCGCCACACAACTCCACTGCCTGGTGCCTTCTGGTCTCAGGTAATATCTTGTACAAATCCTGTTTGTGTCGGGTCTTGGAATTGTGAAAAATGGACTCGATAGTGGGGATCAGAATAAAATGTCTCCATCACAGCTGACTGATTGAGGGTAGATTCCATTCTGGGAATATCAAATTTCCTCACTTCTTCTTCTCTTTCATGCGCCCACCGCTGGAAACTAGGATTGTTCAACTCCACTTTCTCCAGCAGTGCCACAAAGATACATGAAGTCTCCTAGCTAGGCCTGGAAGAACGCTTTAAGAGCACCAAAGTCTCCATTTCTTATCATTCTACATTTTCCGGTTAACCCTGACAAAGGCAGATTGGAAGAAAGGCCCAGCAGGTGTAGAATTTGGCTTGGTGAGGAGAGGTGCCCAAAGTGGAAGGTATCGTATGGGCTGTTGGAATGGTTAAGTGACTTTTGATGGGCTGGAAAGAAGGGCTGCTATTCAGCTGCAAAAAAATCTGTGGAGAGAATAATCTTCCATAAACCAAAATCGAAGCTCTTGAGTTTGACTGCTCTGCCGCGTGCTCTGCTTATCCTAAAACTAGGGCAAAAAGGGCACCACCATCACAAAAGTATCAGGCAGAAAGATATGGAAGCCTAACTGGAGAGATACATATCCTAGGATCTCAAATATCTTTTCACAAGGTAAACCAACCAAAGATAATACTGACTTCACTTTTAACTTCATGCTTTTCCTGTATTTGACTAAAAAAAAAAACTGAAAAACTAAAGAAAAAAAAAAATCACTTACTTAAGAGAAATGGATTAGGACCTATTCTTCTGGAAGTTGGGCCGACACTAAGCCACAATCCACTCTAATAAAATATGTCGCTCCAAGGGTGTCAAAATCCTCTGTGACTTCCAAAAGTTCCCAGTGAAGGTGAGTAATGAATCTAAACTATCTGAAGAATAAGCCAAACTGAATAGCACTGCTCAGTGTACCCAGGGCAGGCAGTACAAATATGTGAATCAGGATTTTATTCTCTCTCCCACAGGCCAGACTAGACTGCCTGGATACGTGTAGTTATTCTTAGTAACTCCTCAGGTTTCACCTCTAGCACGGGGAACTCTCAAGTGGGCATCACACTGAAATCCCTCTTTATTTTATATTTTAATTCCTCATTTACCCTTTGATTCAGAATTTTTTTTTTTTTTTTTTTTTACTGTTACTGTAGCTAACATGTTTACAACAGGGTTAGTATTTATGGTTTTGATGCACAGCCCAACTAAGATTTTTCACTTTTCCTTCAAATTGAACCCTATGTTTCTCTTTAGTTCCTACCTACTCTTGGACGACACCACTCAGCCTGACCACCGAAGGTTCCATTTCTATGCATCTCCAACTTTCAAGTGTTGCACAAAAGAGGACTACATGGCCAGAGAGGAAGGACAGTTGGTTACAAGCAAACAATGCAGGAGTGTGAAAAAACATACTTGTTACCCTTCAGAAGGTAGAGTAAGGGACAGGATTATATGTGTTTGCTATATATCAATGTCCAAAATGTTTAAGCACATTGACCATCTTTTTTTCTTCACAGCAACATAGAGCCTATCAGCTATTAGTGACACATACTACAACTTTTTTCTGGAGTAATATGAGCACAATTCAAGTACCATTATCTAATACAGGTTTACAAGTAGCTCTTTATTTATCCACTTATCTTGCTTTTTTGGGTCACACCCAGTGACTCTCAGGGGTTACTCCTGGCTATTTGCTCAGGAATTACTCCTGGTGGTGCTCGGGAACCATATGGGATGCCAGGGATCAAACCCAGATTGGCCAGGTGCAGGAAAACGCTCTACCCGCTGTGCTATTGCTCTAGGCCCCACAAGTAGCTCTTTAAAAAAACACTGGTGGGAGGGTCTAGGGAGATAGTACAGTGGGAAAGTGCTTGCGGTGTGACCCAAAAAAACTAAATAAATAAAATAAACAAAAAAAAACACTAGTGGGAGCCAGGGAGAGCTCAAAGGTTTAGAGCACATACTTTCATGCTGGAGTCCTGGCATTTGAATTCAATCCCTGGTACACGCAGTTTCCCACAAGAACTGTTGGGAGTGAGCACCAAGCTGAAGTGGGCTCTGAACACGACTGGATGTGGCACAACCCCCCACCCCTCTCCAATACTAAAATGATAAAAACAAGAAGAATAAGGAAGAACACTTGGTGGGATGGTGGGATAATGGAAAGAGGTGTGGAGCACATGCCTCATTATAGGTGAGGCATTACCTCTTTATCTGAATATATTTTACTTTATTGGGTGGGTGGGTACAGCAGGAGGCTAGGACTCAGAGGTACTCAGGGACTACTCCCAGCAACTTCGAACAGGGGCTGTCTTGTCTGCAAGTACTTTAACCATCATACTACTTCTCCAGCCCTAAATTATCCCTTTATAGGGACCTGGGAGTGATAGCCCAGTGGGTAAGGTGTTTACCTTGCACGTGGGCGGCCCAGCCTGGGCTCAATCCCCGAGCATCCCATATAGCCCCCGAGCACTGCCAGGAGTAATTCCTGAGTGCAGAGCCAGGAGAAACCCCTGAGCATTGCAGGGTGTGACCCAAAAAGAAAAAAAAAAAAAAAAAAGTGCATACAGCCTGCGCCGGCCCAGGTTGATCCCCGGCAGCCCATATGATCTATGGTCCCCTGAGTACCGCCAGGAGTAATTCCTGGAGTGCAGAGCCAGGAGTAACCCCAGAGCATCGCCAGGCATGACCCAAAAAAGCAAAAAAAAAAAAAAACGTGCACGACAGCAGGTAGGGCACTTCTCTTGCATGTGGTAAACTGGGTCCTGTCATCCAATACGGTCCCCTTTAGCACTGCCAGGAGTAATTCCTGAGTGCAGAGCCAGGAGTAACCCCTGAGCATTGTAAGGTGTGACCCAAAAAGCCAAATAAATAGGGGCCAGAGTGATAGTCCAGCGGGTAAAAGCCGCTTGCCTTGTATGCGGCCGGCCCATGCTGGCCCAGGTTCGATCCCCAGCATCCCATATGGTCCCCCCCCGAGCACCGCCAGGAGTAATTCCTGAGTGCAGAGCCAGGAGTAACCCCTGAGTATTGCCGGGTGTGACCCAAAAAGAAATTTAAAAAAGCCAAAAAAATAAATAAAATGTATGTAGAAGGGGCCACAGTGATAGTAGAGTGGGTAGGGAGCTTGCCTTGCATGTGGCCAATCGGGTTTAATCCTGGCATCTCATATAGTCCCCTGAGTCCCACCGGAGTGATCCCTGAATGCAGAGTCAAGAATAAGTCCTGAACACAGCTGGGTGTGGCCTAAAACCCAAAACAAAATATACTGGAATATCTCATTTCCTATACACAGATGGCGCAGGCATATAAAAAAGGTGATAATTAGCCTCTCTGGTCCAAGGAAGAAGGGCATTTCAGAATCAAAGGACACAATTGTTTTGATGTCCTAAAACTTAAACATAGGAATATTCAACAGAATTATGGTAGACTGGTAGTGATGAAAAACTTTTTTGTTTGTTTGTTTTGGGCCATACCCAGCAGTGCTCAGGGATTACTCTTTGGTGGGGGACTCGGGTACCATATGTGGCACCAAGGAATCAAACCTGTTCAGCTTTGTGCAAGGTAAGTGCCCTGAAGAATTAAGATGAGTAAACCCTACTTGAAATTCTCAATAATGTTGGGAGGGGGAATAATAAAATAAAATAAAAAATCGGAAAAAAAAATAAAGTTTTCATTCTACTGAAAAAAAAAAAAAAAATTCTCCATAATGGAACCAAAATACCAGCTCACATCATGGGTTCCTGCTCCCAAACTGCAATTGTGGAACTATAGAAGATCATGAGACCGTGGGCACATAAGACATACTGAATATGTCATATGCTGAATCTAGCAACATCTCCCTTCTAGTCTTCGTCTATGGCTGCACTCTCACGACTCAGCAAATCCAGTTTTGAGTTCATAGCAACCCAAGTATTACTAAAATCAAAATTGTCACTTGTCTTCGCGTTGTTCATCGATTTGCCTCGAGCAGGCACCAGTAACATCTCCATTCGTTGGGAATAAGGTCCACTATTCTTACTGTTTTTACTGTTTTTGTCATATCAAATACACCACAGGTAGCTTGCCAGGCTCTGCCGGGCCTCTGGGTTCATCCCAAGGGGGCCAGTAAAAAAGTACTAGGCCAGCGTAGTACGTGAGTTAAGGCACTTGCCTTGCATGCAGCCAGCCCGGTATACCCAGCAAAGCAACACCTCAAAGAATAATCCCTAGCACAGTCAGGGGCGGAGAAGCAGGGTGGTTCGACTCATTGTTTCTTTTTCTTGCTTCATAGGAGACAACCACTGGCGAAACACCCACAACTGCTGGACTGCTGTCACTTCCCCCTCTGGGAGCGGACAAAGTGAAAGGTGCCAGTGATCCTGAATAACAGCACAAGGCTGCTCCCACCCAGGTAAAACTGCACGGAGGGCTTCCCCAGTGTAAGCAGTTGCGGAAGTGACTGTGAGGGCTTCTGCTCCTGCTTAAGCCCTGATGCTGAGACAAGCACCAGGGTGACAAAGGGAGCAGCAACACTGAAAGGCACCAGTGACCTGAGGGACCTGCAACAGCGTGAGGCCCCTCCCACTCAGACTTTCACAATGGCAGCCTAGCTACCTGAACCACATTGGGCCACTATACAAAACAACATATATCTCAAGCTCACAAAAACAACGGCAAACACAAAAAATCAGTGTCATCCTAATCTAAAACTAGCAGTAAGTTCAAGACTAAAGTACAAGTTCTCTGAATCAGTGCTAAAGGCCCTGCATAAGTCACAAAGAAACACCAAAGAGGAAGGTAATATCCCTGAAGAGGTAAGAGAAGAACTGAACCTCTTCATAGTTCTACACCTGGCAGTGAGGGGGGGACAGTGCTCCAGAAGGATCACCTTCAGAATACCACAGCATATGGTGAAACAATGCAGATCTCCACCACGAAGAGTGAGATGAAGAAAAAGATCCCTGAAGCCCTCAGTAAGGAATATACACATACATAATCCTCTGACAAAGAATTCAGAGAAAAAATGATGAGGATTTTTAATGGGCTCAAAGAAACAGTGAAACGGATATCCAATAAAATACAGGATGAGAGGGGCTGGATTAATAGCACAGTGGGTAGTGTTTGCCTTGCACATGGCCAACCCGGTTCAATCCCCGCAACCCATATGGTACCCTGAGCACCACCAGGAGTAATTCCTGAGTACAGAGCTGGGAATAAGCCCTGAGCATCACCAGGGTGTAACCCAAAAAGCAAAGCAAAATAAAAATAAAATAAAATAAATAAAAATAGGGGGAGATATAAAAAAAAAACCAGTAGAATGGGAAGCAATAAAAATACAGGAGGAAATGAGAGCAGAAATAAGAAAACTACAAACAGAAATGTCATTAAAAACTCAGTATATGAAATAAAAACACCACAATGGGTGCCCTCAACAGTAGAATGACAGCAGCTGAAGACAGAATCAGTAAACACAAGGATGAGCAGCTGCAGAAACACTCAGGCAAATACACAAGATAGAAAAGTGTTGGATGACAGGCTTAGCTAGCTTTGGAGCTTTGCTGTTTTACCCACTCACAGCTTAATCTACTTACATGTTCTTAAGCCAAGGTCTCATTCTAATGAGATGCTCTTCTATGTAAACTCTGATAGAGGGTGTGGTAGTTACAGAAGTCACCTGACTCTGAATAACTTCTGACTTACTATACATCTACTAAGACTTCCATGTTTACTAGATTGGGCACAGCTGTTTATATTTATGAATATACTTAAGATACAATATGAAACAAGACATGACTATCAAATCATTATTCCAAACCTACCTTCTGCAATATCTGAGCATGATGTGCCCAATGGCTGCATCTCCACTGTCAGCCACACTTGAACATCGGCTAAGCGGCCCGAAGGCCTCCGGAGATAACTGGGGTCTGCCATTCAGTCACCAGGGAATTACCCTTCTGAACCACACTGGAACCTGAAACAATTGCATTTCTCACCTTTAGTATCAACTACATCATACTTTTTTTTTTTCACTTAAACCAAGATAGAGG